>JAMQGT020001720.1:0-46312 GCA_024447675.2 Pterophyllum scalare | reverse complement strand
GATGTTATGTTACTTGGTTCAGTTACGTATTGCTGAAGCGTGCGAAGCTCGGAGCTGTGACCTAGCTGGTGCTGTTGCTGCTTCCTGGGGGTTTGAGGCAGTCCTCTGTCACGCCCTGAGAGGCCAGCTCAGACAGAACATTGTCCAAATAGTTGGGGTCGGGGTAGCCGTGGCCCGACAAGTTGGACATCATCTCGGTTTTGTGGTGGATGCCGTTCCACACCACTGTGTCGGGCTCTCCGGTCGTACTGGATGTTCCCACGGTGAAGATGAGACGCCGCATCCACGCCACCTTCAGCAGCTCGAGGACCTTTTTTTTTTTTTAACAGAAACACAAGGAGCAAATGTGAGGTGCAAGCTCAAACATACCTGGATTTTAATTTTATCATCCAAGCTTCTCTTGCTGTTTTCCAGTTCTTCATGTTTGGATTTGTTACGTTTGTTTGTGTAACAAGTAATTTTTCTGACTGTTGTCTTAGAGCACGTGTGAAGCCCCTCAGTGGTACAAAATATGAAGTTCAGGGAATCCAAACAAATGTCTGTACACAAGAAGCAAGGCTGAAAACCAGCACCGAACTGCCACAGTCTTCAAGTGCTGCAATGAAAACAGACTTCGATTCTGCGGTGACGATCACAAAAAAAAAACCAGTGTCAGTGAATGCAGCGCATCACTTCATCAAAATGCAACTTACAGTGCAAGGGGAAAAAAAAACCCAAGATATAAACGAGATCCAAAAAAAAGAGGAAATGTTGTATAGTGCACAGCTCATCTGTGAAAGAACCATTAATGCTGAATGACATCATTTCAGCAACACAACACTATGTAGTAAGATGTCTGGATGCAAACTGGCCCTCCCTGCAGTCCAGAGCTGAAGCCATTCAAAACATCTGCTGCACTATGGCAGATTATATATCAAGCAAGAAAAGATGCTTCCAAAACTGTAGCAGTGTCTCCTCAGGTGAGGAAGCTGCCCCCCCACATCTCAGCTTTTGGGAAACATGTTATTCTTAACAAATTCAAAATGAGTAATTACATATTTGGCTTTGTTCAATTTGGAGGAGTCACAGTGGATGGCTAGCACTGTAACCCTGGCACACTGATTCCCTGCTGTCAGTGCTCACAGCTGCAGCAGCTGCCACTAGAAATGGGAAACCAGCGGGATTACGTAACTGCAGCTAATCACGGCAGAAATGCCGTCTGATGGAGGTGAACTGCGCTCACTACTGAACACTATTCTGACTACTGTTTACTGCACTGTAACACAGGCTCTGTGTCCAATACGGGGATATTTTCATTATCTCAGATCCAAGCGGTGCAGGCAGCATCCCACCAGGGACTGATGTTGGACGTGAGTCTGAGGCTCGGCACAGATAAACTACAACTGGAATAATTTAATCCAATTTTCCATTAGCGAATTACATAAGAGATTATTTATAGACACCAAAGAGTACAACTGTGGTTACTAGTGAGCATGAGACGAGCCACCGATGCACCATGAAAGCAACACAACTCTATAATGAGCGCTCACTTAATGACGAGAGCACACCGCAGTCCTGATGGAGCATCACGCCGATGCTTGGGTAGATGGTGTTCACCTGCGAGCGTCTGACGTGTCTACAGCGCCGATTTAAATCCAGCAGAAAGAAGTGGCCTGTTGATGTTTTTACCTTTCTGCCCTTGTCGTTGTCTGGCAGGAAACAGAAGCGAGGGAAGCCTCTACAGGTGTACGGCTGGCCTGGGTTAGGATGCTCCGGACCCTGGTGACGAGGACACAAAGTGACTGATGAATGGAGCGTTATAAAGTTTATTATTAGAGACCTTGGACCAGTCAGATAATCTAATCAAAGGTTTTGCAGATTGTTAACAGTAAACCAACAGCTCAATACAAACCACATTTTAAGTGCTTATAACTTCAGCTCAGCCGTGTATGTGGATTTTTGATCAAAATAAATAAATAAAAATCGATCTTCAGTCGGAAGACATTGGAAAGAAATTGGGCTTTTTCCCAAAAGACTGTAATAAAGGAGGAAGTAACTTTGAACTGCTCACAGCAGGATGTGGGGAAAGGCTCTTTTACAACAAAGCCTGAGCATCAATCTGTTAAACTACTTTAGAAAGCCCTGGCTAACGTGAACAAGCCGTCGCCCAGGCAACAGTTTTTCTTCCAGTGCTTCCCCTAATTAAATGTCCAAATGTACTGGCACAGATACAGAACAACACACAAAACACTCCTGATTTTGAGATTACCCTTATCTTTCTGTTCTTAGTATGAAACTCAGACCAATCCTGGAAAATTCATCAGGACGCCGTTAGTCCAATCAGAAGACAGCCTTCCGCCTTTTTGCTTGTAAAACTCATTTCTTCTGGCAGCTTCCTTTTTTTTCCCCCAGCTCTCTTTGAACTCGTGATTGTGGCCCCACATCGAGGATGGTCTGAGAATGAAGTTGTTGCCAAGTTTTGACCTTTTCATCTTCTTATTGTAACATTTTATAACATCAGTAATTGGTCTACTTCTAAAGTAGAAGTTTCTATGATTCTGGCTCCTTTTAACTGCCAGGAAATGATTTTCTCCAGGGGCAGCAGATGAAACTGTGCTATCAATTCTGACAGCCTGTCAAGTCTAGCAACACCAACCCGTGTCCATTTAAAAACCACCAGCCGGTATTTGAACGATCTGCCCGAGCATGCTTTTTCGGTCAGTGAGACCTGCTCTGATGTGTGGCTTGGAGATGGTGTCACTGACAAAAAGACTGGAGGTGGCAGAGTTGGAGATCAGAAGAATTTTGCTGGGAGTGACCAGAAGGGAAGAGGATTAGGAATGAGTATATCAGAGGGGCAACTCAGTCTGAGGTGGTTTGGACATGTGCAGAGGAGGGATAGTGGATATACTGAACAAAGGATGTTGAATATGGAGCTGCCAGGCAGGAGGAAGACTACAGAGAAGATTCATGGATGCAGTGAAGGAGGACCTGCAGAGGGTTGGTGTGACAGAAGAGGGTGCTAGGGATAGGATGAGATGGAGGCAGAAAGGGAGCGGCCGAAAGAAGCAGCAGTACCTGTATGCCGGGAGGTATGCTATAGATGATCTGGATGGTGCCGCAGTCTGGGTGGCCTGGCAGCGACTGCGCAATGCTGTAAATTTCCATCTTGCCTTTAGGCTGTGTGCCGGTCTTCTCGCCATAGATTGTCTTACATGAGGGGCACTGCAAGCTGCCATCCTGAGAAGGACACACTGATCAGTATAAACCAGGAGAAGTGCTGATCAATCTCCACTGATCAGCTTTTCTTTTGTCATTCTTTGTCACCAAATCACAAAAAAAATAAAATAAATTAAAAAAAAATCACTGCCCTGTTGAAGTGGCCTTTCATCGGTGTTTGCATGTGGTGCGAGGGCAAGTTAGGAAGTGCAGTCAATGAGTCAGTCAGTTAATCAACAAAAAAAAAGTTTAATCCTTAATGGGTTTAGGTGAAATTTTTCTTTGCTGACTCAGCTCACTGGTAAACTGAAAGTTCTCAGATGTAGAGCTGCTGGCCAGCTGCTTGTAACAGACATTCTTACTTATCAACATCAACACGGGAAGTTCTTTAAATGCTTCATACAACAATCTAGCCTCTAAACTCCTTTTCAGTGATGTTATTCTGTGTAGTAGAAATTCATCACTTTCTTAAATTCTACTCCACACACCTGCCTTTGAAACGCAGTGAGGATTAAAGCCTACATTCCTGTGTTTGTCTGACGGTTCTCAGCTGAAACTCGGCAGAGACGCTAGTCATGTAGACAGGACTGGCTTCCTTGCCATCAGACTTAGACATTTGGAGTGAGTCAGCATCTTTCCATCTTTGATTTTAGAAGAATCAACGATTGTTCGGGAAACCTCGGTCGGTGTCGCAGTAGCTACACTGACAAAAGTCCCTTACCTTCGTTCCATTGTTGTACATGGCCAGCATGCAGAGCATATGCAGGGTGTGCCCACACTTGATGAATTTTCCCACTGTGTCTGGCTGGATGCTCTGGCCTCCCTCCTCTGTGGACGGCGTCTCGTAGCCAGATGGGTTGGACAGTTGGTCCATGCAGATAATACAGTCCTGAAGGTACACGGAGAATGCGTGATCAGTGCAAAATTACACAACGCAAACTCAGTTCATAGATGAATTTTATTTCCAATTACCATTTGGCTCGACAATGATTATCAAAACAAGATATCTGACATAAAACACAATTACTCTGCTGCATTTATGTTTGAATCGTCTCTCCCTAAAAGCCCAAACTCCCTTAACGTTTAGTTACGCTTGAGCCAAAACAACAGAAAGTGAGCTCTTGGTCTACGAGCTCTGTACTGAGGACATCAAAGTCAGAGCAAGTCTGGGGTTAAGGTGTAGTGAAGGAGGACATGCAAAGGGTTGGTGTGACAGAGGAGGATGCTAGGGACAGGGTGAGATGGAGGCAGGCAGGTGAGATGGAGGCAGGTGATCTACTGCGGCGACCCATAAACTGAGCGCCTGGATGTGAAGGGAGTTTTAGGCCTTAACGGTGGCGGTTCAGTCTCTGACTACTTGTTTCAGTTATACTTGAATTATATTTAAAATTCAAGGAAATCCAGTATTAACAAGACTTCAGTTGAGTGTTTAATAAGCCATTGTGTAAAATTATTTTAACCTCAATATCAAACACAAGGATCATGAATATGATTTATGCAAAAACCCAGAATCAAAACAATAAATGAACATTTCTTTGTTTTTAAATTGACGCCCGAGGTCTGGGAGTAGACGGGGCGGAGCTGAAACATTTACCTCATCTGGCACTCCAGCCACCACCTCCATATAGCGCTGAATCACCTCCTCAGATCTGTGAGCTGAGACTGTAAGAGGAACAAAAAGAGAAAAGTCAATGAGTGAATGAGCTGAAACAGGCCAGTCCAGCAAGCACTACAAGAAGACAGATTCTGATGAGATGAGATGAGATGGTTTGTGTCACAATCTCAATATGCAATTTTAGTCAAACATTTCCCCCCATCTTTAACTCCATCTAACATTAAATTGTGCCCAATTGTGGCTGACATCCTCCAATCAAGAAACAGCCGATGTAAATATGTGACGCAGAGGGCCAATGTGAATGCTTAACAGAATGGACCATAAAATGTTGATTGGCAACGTGAGGGATGGAAACTGACATCGTCTACATTTTGTTACCATATTCTCTCGAATGCGCACGCGCGAGTGTCGAGTCTGTTTAGGAAAGACAACTCTGCAAGCTAACTAAATGCTCGTCTTCATCATTTTACATTTATTGCAAAAAACAGCGCCATTTAAATTCAGATTTTTAAAGGTTTATAAGGTTAACTAATTCTTCCCAGCTGAGAAACACAGAAAAGATCCTATTGAATGCACACCAAATCCAAGTGATTTGATGCTGGACCTCTCTAAAGAACAAAAACAGAGATAATGCCTCAAACGCCAGCGGTTTTTTTCCAGATATCGTCAAATGTCTTGTTTTGCATTAGGAGCTGGAACAGTAAGGACTTTAACATTTCTGAAACTGCTACTTTGTCCTGCAGCAGTGGCTCCTGGACTCATCACTGATGTCTTTAGCACCAAAATGACAATGTGGACACCCCCAAAAATGATCTGGTGCCATAATAAATGGGCTATGAATGAAAGCAAAAGCCATCACAAAGTATTTCAGTGAGGGTGTAGCACTACTCTGAGCTGCTTGGCACGCTATTCCCCTTATCCCCAATGACTGTCTCCCCACCATTTACTCAGATTTTTTCCTCAAGGTGGTCACCCATATCTATACACTTGTCTTTAGTCCTGAAAAAAAAAGGATTGTTTTGCTGCATTTACACAACTTAATGCAGAGTTGGCAGTTAAAACTAATGAGATGTAGGACTTCAACAGCCTGAAATACACTGGAGGGGGCAGCAGCAGAAAAGCCTGTGATAGCTGAATCAAAGCTGTCACAGGTAGTCTGTATATTAAAAGTGAGACAATGCAGGATGAAATGTTCCTCAAGCTTGTGGTGATGAGAAGAAGACCAAAGGATAATGGCAACAGAGAAAAAGAGGAAGACTGAGGGTTGATGATGTGGTAGCTACCTCTTCTGTGCTGCCTCTTTGCTCTCTTAACTGAACTGCTGGTGCTGGTGGTGCTGCTGCTGTGGGGCTTGATGGGCCTGCTGGCTGGGGGAAGGAGAGGAGGAGGAGGAGGAGGAGGAGAGAGAAAAAGGAGCAGGTTGCTGATGCTGTGGCGGTAGCTGCTGCTGCTGCTGCTGCTGAGGGAGGGGGGCAGAGGTGAAGTGCACGCCGAGTCCCACTGCTGACATCAAAATGGAGGCCATGCCTGGAAGTGGGGGTAGGGTTGAGGGTTGGTTTGGGTCGAGGCAGAATGGGACAGGGCAGAGTGGGGCAGGTAAGCAGGGCAGGAGGCAAGTGGAGATATGCAGGAGCAGAAGGGAACAAATCAAGAGGTATGAGAAATGTAGCAGCTGCTGATGCTCCCACTGCGAGCCTTGCCATACACAGTTACACAAAACATCGGACTCAGACAGCATTGCGATTTTCAAATTAAACACTTACTGCTTGTGTTTAACAAATGATCCTGGGTTACTGTCTCTGTCCCTTATCTCAGATCCACTCTGCTGATTTTGCAAACAGGCCTAATGTTGCTGCAGTGCTAACATAAATCTCATGCGCTAAGGGCAAAACACAGGGTATCCTGGAGCTGGGAAAAGATTCACTGAGAACTTACTGTGCCCAGAAGCTCAGTCAAGCTACAGGGAATGATTTACCAGAGAGTAATAACCCTCTGCAAGGTTGACTAAAAGTTGCAATTTTATGATTAAGTGCGGTACATTTTAAGGACATGATGTGCCTCCTGGAAAGAAAACTTGAATATTCGTTCTTGTACAAATGAAAAGTCAAACTCATAAGCAACAAAAGTAAAACACTCCGTTCGGTGCAGTCAAAGGTTTTGGCAGGTATGGCCTGGCTTGTGCTTATAGAAGCTAAAGTCAACTATTAGCAAAAGGTGGGCTTCTATAGTTGTGCTATACAACTGCTGTTGCTCAGCAAATGTTTTGGCTACTCAGCCTTTTTATAATTGGATACTTATTGATGAGGATATTTAACAGAGTTTAACTAAGACACGAAGATGTTAGGTGCTGAGGATGTGAGGAAGGCTGCAGCTCACTCGTGCAGTAGCTACGTGTCGGTTCTCAAAGGATAACCTGCTTTATCATCATTTTTTATTACTCTAAAAGGAACTATAACATGCAAAATCAACACCATTTTGTACTCAATAGGACTTCAAGCCATCAGCAAGGTCCAGTGAGCAGTGGGGTCATTTTACCACAGACTTCTATAGACTTCAGTTCTTTTTTCCCAACCAGAAGAGTCATTCGAAAAAAAAGCGCGTTCACTTAATTTTCCAGAACTGCAGACGTCTTTCAAATACAGCCTACAGCGCTGCTCAAAACTCCATGTTTAAAAATATTTTTAAAACAATGTTTAAATTGACCAGTTTTACATTCGAGGTTTTCTCCTTGTGCACCTCGAATTGTTTCCAGCCCACTGGAAGTTTTGTTCTTATCACTTTCATGGGCGTCAAACTCGTCTCTGCTGATCATCATCATCATTGGTGATTAGAGCTTCGTCTCTGAACCGGAGACTGAACTACAGT
Source organism: Pterophyllum scalare (assembly GCA_024447675.2). Lineage (NCBI taxonomy): Eukaryota > Metazoa > Chordata > Actinopteri > Cichliformes > Cichlidae > Pterophyllum > Pterophyllum scalare. Next base: position 38,634 of record JAMQGT020001720.1, on the reverse strand, counting down.
TTTAGGCGGAAAAGTCTACAGGGTCAAGCCTGAAGGGAAATCATTAAAAAATTTGATCGCAAATGCCAGATTGTCAATGTAGGCATGGATGGGCATAATTTTTTTTTTTTTAAATCTCATCAAGTTATTAAAATACAGTTTATGAATGGTAGGATGTAACAAAAATGGAACACTGAGCATCAGACCAATAAAACATGAGATGGTGAGATTAGATGCTACCGTACAAACAGGAGAAACAGAGCCAAAGAGGATCACAGCTGTCAAAAAGTCTTATGCATAACTCCTTTATATAATGAAAAGAAAATCCAGTGCAAACTGCCCCTGGTAAAGCTAGCATGTCACAAATCTACCACAACTAAATGCTCAGCTTTAAACAACAGCAGCCCCCCTCCCAGTGAAAATCCAGTCGTGTTTTGGCTCCATTTTAACATCCTGAGGAATCTGAGGGAGGACATCGAGCACAAACTACCTAAACCATAGCCACTGTTAGCTAACACCCTTCCTCGTTTCCTCAAAGAAAAAAAAACAAACAAAAAAACGATTCCTTTCATTTTATTCAAAGTTAGTAATGGGTCGCAATTTTAAACCCTTGAATAAGATCCAGGGTGCATCACAGATGTACAAGCAGGTGTGCAAGAAGAGGTGCAGCTCTTCTCAGGGAGACAAGCTTGAAGTGGAGACTGACAAAGCTGTAGGGCTGTCAGCTTCGTAGCGTGCTTCTCCAGTGTGAATATGGCGGGCCATTGACAGCCCAAGCAGTGCAACGTTCATGTAAACAGTTGCACCTGTTTGTCATTTGGTGTAAAGATTATTCAGGTAACTTAAGCTTTGGTGTGCGCCAGTTTGTGACACAGCTATCCTGGGAATGTTTAACGGGCAATCTCAGACCAGGAAGTAAGTACAATTAGGCTCGTAACAATCAACTGCCCAATCTATAGTACTTACATTCATTACTAAACCAGTGAGCATTAAAACTGAAAATGTGGAGGAAAAAAAACTGTATGAGTGCCCTTCCATTTTACATTTTTTACAAAAGTCTCAGTCCAGTGCTTTCACTAATGAGGCTCTGAGCCACTTCCTCCTTCCAGGCTGATTGTATTGACTCGCAGCTTATCACAGCCCACAACCTGACTTATAATTTCAACAGCGAGCGACAGAAAACAAAATAATGATGTGCTTCTCAATTTTAATATTTTATGACAATTACAACCTGCTGACATATGGAATTAAACTACAGTCAAATTTCACCACTGCAGGGAAAATCAATGTGCTAAAAATATGTGACCATGAGTCATTCACGGGTGGGAAATAAGGTGTGAAACTACGCAAGAATTTTTATATATACCATAGTACACCTACTGCATTACTTCACAAGTTTTAATAAGCAAACAGTCTTTTTATGCCAACTTGGCAGCTAGTGGCTATGGCTGTTGGCAGGCCAGTAAATCAATGTGGTCATGGCCCTTAAATTAAAAAAAAGAGTCACCCCATACAGTTGTTATTAAAGAGCAAATGAAGCAGCTTATTATAACTGGGTTGTAAATGGTTTCTTTACTACAGGTGGGAATTTTAACATGGAAGTCTGTGGGAGGTTGACTTGGTTTTGGAAAGAGCCTGGCTTCATTAGACTGAATGTGGTTCTTGAGCATGAAATTTTAAGGCTACTCCTAAGAAAAGGGCCACGGAGGGTGAATGGTCTGCGGTAAATCTAGTTTTTGTTAAAAAATTACCAGGACACTTAACAAGTACATACATTTTGATATAATTTAGAGCCCGACAGACAGATTGGTGGGCCGATATTATCTATCAATATCTGCATTTATAACAGCTCATGAAATTAAAGAAAAAGTAAAGAAGAGACGGCACAAACACCCTTCAACCACATTATGAGTGGTGACGCTGCAGAGTTTGTCCACCAGAGGGCACTCTGCAACTTTGCTGTTAGCAAAACCACAAACCCAAATTCCATCTAATCTGTGCGGAGTTGGATAGAGAGTAAACAAGTAAATAAATAACTACACGTAACAAATGTTATGGAATCTATATATGTTTCATGGGCCTGAAAGTAAGGGAAAAAATAATCGTCTGATATATTGGATTTTTAATATTGGTATCGGTCTTAAAAATCCTATATTGGTCAGGCTCAATTACAATTAAAATAAGATAAGTACGATGCAGTCTACACTGCATGTAACCAGTGACGAGGGGGCAAGAATATCCCATACATGATCAAATATTTTAGTTTTTGTCAAGATTTAAGCTGCAGCAGTCTGATCAAACTGAAAATTTCCGGTAGCATAGCTTGAAAAACGAGAGAAAAATAGCACATTATTACAATATTCAAGTCTGCATGAAGCCTAAGAAGATGTACTAAGAGGAAAAAACTGCTCTCATCGTTGACACGAGACTGGAAAGTCAGATGAGTATCAAAAACCACTTTTTGGTGAATATTTGTATTGAATTTGTTGCCCATTGTCTTAAGAGGTGATTTAGCTTATTGAGCAGCTCCACCTCATTGTATTTAAACTGAATGACAAAAATGAGTTAGCATTATGCTGACACCAGAAATTGGATATTCAAAATGCAACACTATGAATACTTCCTACTCAAATTGAGGCATGCATCTGACTTTAAAAAAATCCTATATGAGGAGATCTTTGAGGAAATTTCTACAGAGCGAGAGATCTTTCAAGCAGGGCTGACCGGATATCCAGTTTTCACTTTACGATTATCATAACCAAGAAATTCAGGATCATAACAATATTACTGCAATATCAATAGAAAACCTGAAGATTAGTGATAATATCAGCAGTCAAATTTACCAATATAATTGTTAACCTTTTTGTAATTCCGGCAAATTAATTCAACTCAAAAATACAAACGCATGGAGGTGAGTCTGTAACCACTTACGTTATCATATGAGCATTACGGACATGATATCGATATTTCATCTTATTTTTAAATACATGCTTGCAAGCCTAGTTTCATTTAAGACAAAGCTACAAGAAAACATTACAGTCTATAAGACATGAAGCACGTAGACATTTGGTCACGTATGGCAGGATTCTGAATGTTAATTTTGGGGAAAATACTACAGTAACTAAAGACAAATAAGTCTGACAGCTTTGCGCAGGGTGATCCTGAGATTTTCTGTGGCATTGAGTGAAAGATTTACCACCCTTCTTCTTTCAGCTGCTCCCTTTAGGGGTCGCCACAGCAGATCATCTCCCTCCATCTCACCCTATGCCTAGCATCCTCCTCTGTCACACCAAGCCTTTGCACATCCATCTTCACAACACGATTAACTCAAATGAAACACATTAGGCTCTGTCAAAGTCTAGCGGGGTCTATGCATGCAAGCATAAGTGGTCCGCATAAGGCAAAGACTACATGTTGCCTCAGTTAAAAGAAGTCTATACATTTTCTTATTATTTCTGACCATTTTAAAATGAATCATAAGCTTGAATAGTAGGATACTCGTATCGCAGTCCTGGTGATATTCCTTTGGTGGAAAACCAAAAACCTCTTTGGTGTGCACCAAAATTGTTCTATGTGCAAGAAAAACCCTGCAATAGTGCTTCTAACTATTATGCTGTTAGAGACTTAAGACATCAATCAAAAACCAGTGCTGGGTGGAGCTGGGGGGGGTCCACAGCTGTCTTACAGAATCAAGTCTGAGGGATGAAGTTAATCATGCTTTTGCATCCAGAGCCAAATGTTTTGCACAGCATGAGGAAACTTGCGTAAGCTCATACAGAAAAATAGAGCTATTTCAGAAGCTGTTTTTGGGGGCACTGCTATGACAAACGGGATGGTATCAGTTAAGCCTCTCTCTGATCTTTGCTTTTAACATTTAGGGGGCATACATTTTTATTTTTACCTCTCTCCTTCCAGCTTTTTCTGGCATGTTTTTTTTTTCCTAAACAGACGGACACTCATAGGAAAGGAAAAAAAAATGCAGTGGAGTGACATGTAAAATACTAACAATCTACTAAATAAAACTTGCAACTGACTGAGAGGTGTACTGCAGGACAGAGAGAGCAGAGGTTACATCAAGGATGGATGGTCAGTGACCCGTTTACCTGCCAGGGCAGAGCTCACGCTGGTAGATCCATTCAGCTGCACAGAGATGGAAGGAACACTGGAGGGCAGGAAACACAGAGTGACAGTCAGTTTAAAAAAAAAAGCAAGACAAAAAAAACCAGCCACAATGAACCAGACAGGAAAAACAAAACGGAGACTAAGAACGGTTTTAGTTTTCAATGCACTCGCGGAGTCAGTGACATTAGGAAAAGCTTTGGCGGTAGATCCAGAAGAAAGAAAATTAAACCTGTCAGGGAGTAACTGCAAAAAGGCTTATTTACCTTTACCGGCTGTCTTCAGCTCAGTGAATGACTAATTATCTATGTCTCAAATTGATTAACAACAACTCAACAGTGACTGCATGTGCATAGTGCAACCAGGGAGCGTGACACCACAGTCAATATACTGATGGGTATGTGCTCAATGAATCTCTTTGCTTTCCAAAACAAGAAAAAGCAGCAGCTGTCAGTCCTGGAGTATGATGGAGCGCTAAACTAAATCCAGTTAAAAGGCTGCAGAAGTGGCTCAGTGCTGAGATGGCACAGGTCTATTTCTGTAGTCAAGGAGCCCTGTGCTCTAGAGTCCGAACGCCACTGCTTGAATGATTCTTCCCTATGACAGCATGTCCTCAGCAGTAAAGACGCTCAATTATATTACAAATCATTTTGTTAGTTAATCGTAATCGTGACTGTTTAATGGGATTAGTCATTAATTTAAATATAATGCAGTGACTGAGCTTAAAAGCATTTTATGGGTGAGTTTGTTAGTCTTTAAATATAATTCAAATGAAAAACAAAAAATTTAAAAAAATTTAATAAAGAGGTGAGGGGATGGGGGGGGACCCAGACTAATGGGTGTTTTTGACCATGAAGTTCGTGTCACAAGGGTACCCGCTGGGAAATCTGCTGGCGCAGATGGGGCGAAGAGAGCCCTAGGTGGCAGTGACCCATGAGAGCCACACGGTGAGCAACAGAGAGCTGAGGCCAGGAGCTAAACTGTTGCAGAAAGTGCACCAAGTTAGAGAATCATTTGTCCCGTGGTTGGATGGATTCCAGCTGTGACGTCTTGGTTGGCAGCTGCTGATGGTAGTCCTTGTTCTGTGATCTGCTGCTGCAGGTGGAGGCAGAGGGCAGAACAAGGAGCACCATAGACAAAGGTGGAGGCACTCACTAGACAGGAAGCTTATAACATTTTTCAGTCATAAAGTACTTGGAAATTAAAGTATTTGAAGAGGAGTATTATAATGTACCATTATGCAACAATGATTTTTTTTTTAAATGCATGGGAGTGCCTCCTTTAGCATCTACACCCAAAAGTGAAATACATAAATACATATCAAGCAGTTAAAACTGTAACTGTGTGAAAGACAACATTAAACAATTAGTTTTCTCTTTTTAAATCCAACACCTTGATGGGAAATCAAGTGTTGGCTTTAGTGAATTTAAGCACTCCTTGCAAAAACGTAGAGAATTATTTCATAACACGTAACACTGTGCCTGCTAACTGCTCAACAACCATGGTTTTAATACACTAGGATTAATTTCCAGTAGCTGGGAGAAGACTAAATGAAACTCAGTGCGGAAGAAAATTAGAGTCTAGAGAAGCTCAAAGTGAACTACATACTTATTATACCACTGAATTAAGCAATTAGTCCTGCAAGTCAGCTTTCTGTTCTTAACTGGAACAAAAGGAAGGGAGGTCAGTGATGACACAGACAAGAGTCACAGGAAGTGAGCCAAAGCAAACATACCAGTGAAGCACTGGAGATACAGATCGTTTTTTCTGCCTTTCCTGTTTTACAAGAAAGGTCAACACAGACAGAGACAGGAAAGACAAAGAGGACGAGGAAAACAGATAGAGGACCTTGTAACATGAACCCTGCACATCTAACTGAGTCACACAGTCTACCCTAGATTTTAGAGACCAACCTTAAGCCATTGGCACTGGTAGAGTTGGTCAGTGGTGCAGAAAGTTGGCTGCCAGAGGCCGGTGGAGGCCAAGGGCTGCCCCAGGACATTCCACCAACCGAGAGGGGTCTCCTGGGGTACGGCGAGTAGACAGAAGTAGGATGAGCCGCCGCAGCTCTTCCTGTCCCTTGAAGGCTGGGCCGATTCAGACTCCCTGATGAGAAGGAATGTCGCGAACGGCTCGGCATGGGTCCGGTGCTGCTGTGGCTCAAACACTGCTGGCAGGAGCAGGCGGGGCCCGAGGGGATTGCTGGGGGTCCAGAGGAGGCCAGTGGGTAGGGGAGGTTGCACTGCCGTCGCACCTGGCGTCTGAACCCTGTTGATTTGTTAACCTGGGCCAGAGATGTGAGATCCACTATATAATTGTATCCATGCGGACCCAGGTCTGCTGTGCCTTGGCGAGCCTGATAGCTGTGCTCCAAAAGGATGGACGTTCGAGTCTCATATGGGGTCCAGCCTCCTTCATCGTTAGCCCATTCCCAGTAAACACCACTACCAAGACCTGAGGACTGGGCAAACAGAGACCTACGTACTGACCGGGTCTTCCCTGAAGAAAGAAGAAACACATTCATTTTTATTTTACAACTTTTTATTTAGACATAAGAGAAAAGCCTCCTGATCTCTCACTTACATGTAGATGCCAGCAATGTAAACACCAGAACCAATGCCAGATTACATACATGGCTGTGTAGTTTAATTTGATAATAAACGCCTCTACCACAAACTGCGAGGTTACCCTTAAGTAGCTTTACATGTTAATCTCGTAATTTTCTGACCTATAGCAATTATAAGTGGGTAGGTCAAGGTAAAAATGACGCTAAAGCTCAGTAACTTTATGGATACTTCTCAGCTCAGATCAATCAAAACAACAGCGCCCCTGCAAGCTAATGCTAGGTAGCTAACATTATAGTCATCCGGGCCTGTGAGGTTTGAGGCAAAACGTTAAAGAGGAATAAACATAAAGGTCGTGCCATGGCGTGCTAGATATGTTTACCTGTGTCCTGTCGAAACTGCTTCAAGCTTGGTATGTCAATGAGGTAAGGCGACAGGCTGGGGTCTGATTGTCCGAGGCAGATGCTCGTAGAGCCGGGTACTCCTCCTCTCTGGCCCCGCGGTGACAGACACCGCTCGATGTAGGCGCTCACCTGGCCACTGTAAGGCCGCCAGTAGCCCTGATCATCCTGCCATTCCCACACTGCTATCATGGGCTGAGACTGCCCAACGGATCCAGAAGGTGTAGCTGATACGGGGGGCCCGTTTCTGGACCCATTCACCCTGGCACAGGATCCAGACACAATCGCCATAGTCACCAAGCTAGCCCTAAGCTAACAACAACTCGTTCTGGTTAGCTAATCAACCGATTGTGGCTGCGACGAAGACAAAGTGTGCTAGTTGGGCTAGCTTGGCTCGTTAAAAAATTCCATTATGAATGTGTTAACGCGCCTTTGAGGAATTTATGAGGTAGGTATCAATTGGTAAACAGCCCAGATAAACACCTAAGTACATGTTTGCAAAGCTCATGCATTCACACGGTTCAGCAGTACTTGGTTAGTGTTAGCTTTGTGGCAGCGTTACCAGGAACCCGTTTTCCTCTGCCGCTACCTTCAGGGACCGTCGGTAATATCACAGCTCATATCTGAAATAGTATACCCACATTAACCACTGCTTCCAGTTTCTAAAAGCTATATTTCATTTAGAACACAGTGAATAAAACTATATTAAATGTCTTGGTTTTGTTTTTTGTTTTTGTTTTTGTTTTATTGTTCTTTTGCTCATTTCAGTGTTGTTTTTATTCTCTGAGAATGCTCAGTTTCAGTGTAGGTTTTATTAGTTCTTCAATTAAGTGTTAGTTTCAGTTTTTCTTTATAACGTAATCAGAGGCCATATTTAAGACAAAAATACAGTACAGAAATACAAATACTTGGCACACAGTCAATCAATAAACACAGACACCAAAAATTTATATTTTATATTAAAACTTTGGTAAGCACACAGTGTTGCTTCATTTATTTTGTTTTTAATTTTAATTTCAGCTAACTAAATGTTTTTCCCCACACCTAATTTCAGTTTTTAGTTTAGTATATATATATATATATATATATATATATATATATATATATATATATATATAAAATAACCTTGAGACACTCTTTCTAATGTGGGGCCAGTGTGTATAAGTGAAACCTCCTCAAATACATCTTTAGTTTGGTGTTACTTATTATTAGTAAAAATAATATCATAAAATTAATAAAATAATCTAGAATAAAATTGCAATTAGATTGTTTCCAAGTGAATACCCGAGCCTGGAAAGAGCTTTTTTTTTTCTCTTTTTTTTAAAATCTCAGTCAGTAACACGCAGACAGTCTTCATTCCTGGGCTCAAGTGGTGGTGCAAGGTGATTATTTATTTAAGGCATTGCGGGTGGGGGTTGGGAGTCCTTAAGGTGGAGCACAGTATCTTAGGTCATCTGTGACCAGTACTACATCTATGATGCTTAATGCAGAAATTCTTAAAACAAAAGTATCTATACCATTTCTGGCAAAAGCTTTTTGTGCACGCCTCCTCGCTGCTGAATTTTTCACTTACAAGGTGCTCATGAAGGTTGCATTCTTCTTCTTTCACACTGTCATCCTCTTTTTTTCCCTGCTTATGTATTCAAAGGAGATTAGACACCCCCACCCCACCCCACCCCACCCCCCACCCCAGCAATAGCTTTTCTGCCCCCAGCTGGAGATAAATGGGTATGACACAAATAACTGCATATGAAAATCTACCAACAGCCTTCTAAAACCTCAGGCTAGTTGCCTGACTACTTACTAATTATTAACCAAACACCACTAAACTGAATGTTGTCCAAAATGCCTGGGCTATCACAGGTAAGTGGATATGCAGAAGACTAAAGATGGCGATAAATGGCGTTCTGATCCACCCTGCAGACAAACTAGATTATTACTCGATCTAGTTTGTAAGGAGGGTGTTCATTAAATTCGCCTACATGATAATAGAACTGGACAGTTCTGACACCAGTGTGAACATTGATTAAAGCAGTGGCCAAATGGGATTTGAGCTTTCCCTTTAGCCCATAAAGTGACACATAATCAATAGCTAAGTCCATGCCAAGTAGTTTCAAAGTGACAAATGTAATAATAAAAGCCGATAAAATAAAGGATTTGATGTTTCAGTGTAAAACTAAAACCATCCATCTGGGGTTTTTCTAATGTAACGAGAACACATTGTCTCCGCACACACACAAAAAAAATGACACTAAAAAATGATACAGCAGCCATTACTTGGTTACAAGACTGAGTCGAATGATTTAGCAGTGAGAACATTGTTTTGAGTCATCATTTCCCAAGGTCTTTCTCTGAAAGTACTGCAGTTTAAATGGTTTCAGATTCATCAATGCAAAATGAATTTATTGCATCTGATGTTCTTAGATGAAGCACTTATGTCTTTTGTGTAACAAGAATGCAGCAGCAAACAGTGAAATTATCTAATGTGAAACAATGTAGGCAACTGAACCATTTGCTGTCTTTTTTGCCTGTATTATGGATACACATTTATTTTACAAATCTATCTGTGCATACAGTTTTGGTTTTATTTGCTCAAGTTGTGAAATATGCATTTGAGAGTTCTGCCCCCCTCATACAATAGAGGTAACTGGGACTTTGTTTGCAGTGCCTGCAGCACTAAGAAATGACATTTAAAAATTTAACAGGAACTGAAACAATGTCCCTGCAATAATCCACAGGCATCACTATGATTAGGTTTCTAGGGCCAGTTTTCCCTCTTTCTCAACCCACTTAAAACTGAGAAAATAGAGATGAAAGAGAGCCACTGTGCACTGCCATAATTCTTTTAAATAAACAAAATAAAAAAGCAAGTGTAGGCACAGCGCTGGACTAGCAGCCCATCCAGAGTGTGCCCTCCTTTTAGCCCCGTGAAAGCTGGGATAGACTCCAGCCCACCCGTGACCCTTGGCTGGATGAGCAGTTAAGAAAATTGAATAATGGAATAAAGTCTAAGGAGTGTAAAGCTCCAGCAACACGTTCTGAATACAGAGCAATTTTATTGTTCGACTGTCAGGTTTTGGCTCGTCAGGGTCATCGCAACACATATTACAGACAACGTTTTAAGGAGAGGTATGGAGCTGAAAAGATAAACAAAGCTGCAGGTGCCCCACTGGCAGATGTGTATGTGGCTGTATATCTGCTGTTTTGATTTTTTTTTAATGATATATGGTCAAAGTCTTCTACTTAAAAAAAAAAATTAAGTAAAATGAGAAAATTAGAAATTATTTGGCCATGGCTAGAAGATGAGCTGGGTATTAAAATGTAGGTTAAAAAGGAGACCTATCAGATGCTGTATATATGCTATAACTTGTTTAATCAACCACCTGTCACACATGGTGATATGACTCTTGAAATTTACTCAGATTTCACTTTTTTGGAGTTTTCTCCAGTGAATAATTAGAAAACTGATAAAACATTCAGGATACCAATGCTTGTTTCTATTACTCTACGTCATAGACATTAAATTGGTGCAGTTATACTATTGAAACTATGATATATTCTGTAATATTGACTACTAACCACTCCCACTATTTTGAATGTGTGACAATCAATGCAGGATCAAGTGAATAAGGCCTCAGTCACAGAGGCCTAGAGACCAGTCCACAACCATCTGGCAAACACCTGTCACTAGAGAAGTTGCACCTTTTGAAACATGTTAGCTGCAGTGCTGAGGCACAACTTTTACTTTGAAGGTATTGCACTTTTTCAAGTTTTACTACTGCTTGGCTAATAGTTAGCAAGTATTAGCAGACGAATATGAAAAACTGCAGTCAACCGTCTGCTAGCAACCGAAGCAATCGCTAGGAGGATTTTGGTGCAGCACCTTGTTTGCGTGAGTTAGAAACCTCCGGGAACCACTGCCAGCCAGTGGGGAATGCAACCCACTGGGAGGAACTGGTAGGCTTTTCATGAAATGACCCTATAGCTGGTGGCCAGGTTGTTGAAAATCCTTCTTTTCTTCCTCAGCTTCTTTCAGCAGATAGATTGATCACTTATGTGCTGCAGGGCGTCTGTTTGCAAACTTGCTATTAGCATTTACAGCTGCAGCCTTACCTGCAGTCACACTTATCAATGTTAATAAATCATGGATTTCATAATTCATCAAGTCCGCAGCTGTAAATGCTAATAAGCAGCTTATAAATGGATGTTAGTCCAGATGTCTTGCAGACCTTTACTAGAAGATAAGTGATCAAATAGTCAGTTGTGAGGGAGAATTATATGGCAGAGGGCTATGATCCATGCAGGATTTTATCACAAACTTGCAAACACCAGCTTATTCTGATCTATTAGGTATGGTAAATAGCATATTAACCATTTCTGAATCTTTAAAATGCAATTTAAAAATCCTTACAACAGGCACAACTCTCCACAGTTATTATATGTCATTTGCTGTAGTTGTTCCTATGCTTCCTCATTTGAAATACAAACTCAATTCCAAAAAAGCTGGGATACTGTGAAGAAAATAAAATGAATGCAGAATGCAATTACTTGCAAATCTCATAAAGCCATACTTTATTTGCAAGAGAACAGAGAAAAAAATGTTTAAGCTGAGAAAATGTACCCTTTTAAGAAAAATATTAGCTCATTTTGAATTTGATGGCAGCATCACGTTTCAAAAAAGTTGGACCAACGAAATGTTAGGAGTACTAATCAGTTTTCAGCTAATTAGGTTAACTAGCAACAGGTCAGTAACATGATTGGGTATAAAAAGAGCATCATAGAGAGGCAGAGGTTCACCCATCTCCAAAGAACTGATCTACCAGTTGGGGAACAGTTTTACAGTTATGTTCCTCAGTGTAATATATACAGTACATATTATAGTAAAAATATCATCAAAATATTCAGAGACTCTGGAGTAATTGGTAATGCGTGCAAGGGACAAGGCTGAAAATCAAGATTGGATGCCCATGATCTTTGGACTTTCAGGCAGCACTGCATTAAAAACAGGACTGATTCTGTCATGGGCTCAGGAACACTTTCAGAAATCACTGTCTTTGAACAGAGTTCACTGTGCCACCCACAAAACCAAGTTAAAGCTCTATTATGCAAAGAAGAAGCCATATGTGAACTTAAAAAGTGGATTCAGTTCATCTATATGCAACATTTCCAGTGGGAGAACCATTTAATCACTAATCCCAGGGATTTCTTCTGTCTCAGCCGACTGCAGGTTTCCCAAACCTTAAACAGTACAGCTGCATAACGAGCAAAACTAGCACCACTGCCTAACAGAGAGCAATGAGCTCAGTTTCATGATCGTTAATATGCAAACTGTCATGGCCACTGATCAGCAGGCATGAGTTCTATTCACAGAGAGTTGGGGAATGGCTGCAGTGACAGCACTGCTTGCCTGGCCAATGTATCTGTGGCATTTGCTCTGTGCTGTAGTGACCTCATAACATCCCATTTGTACTCCGGTGGATGATGACAGCCAAACCTTAAATACCGATCTGCATGCATTGGATTATGGTACACATCAACTTTCAAATGTCCCCTTTAACCAATGGCAAATATTCACAATCTAAAAGCGCTTTCCTGTCATGTTGTTTTTAGATCCTCCCTGGTGTACTTGATGCGTTTGTCCACCAAGTTGATGTGATCAGTGAACTGTGGTACGTCCTGAGATTTGATTTTCGCTCAGGTGTCATCCACATGACAATGGCTGGGTGGTGTTCCAGGATAAGATATCAGAGCGCTGTTCTCCGCCTCCTCCATATTGTGGTTTCTCAAGTGACATCACTGCACCCTTATTTACTTGAGCCAACATTGTCACCATGATTGTCAATCATCCAAAATGGCAGACAACTCAACCTCATGTGGTTAGTGATCATGTGCCTTCAACACCTCAGTGTAAATTTGCCACCACAGGTGAAACCGGGGAACCCACGGCACACCAATTTTTCTGTTTGCAGGACGTGAAATATGCAGACTGAAGACACAGTGCCAAGAGCAGACACGGTTGGTTGGTGTTGAGGGTGGTCCTGTTGTGAAGGGTGGCATAATCCTGTAATTTTTAACAAACTACCTCCACTGCTTTGTAAACTGGAACACAAGTGAAGAACGATGGAACATCATAAGAGACCATTGTTTCATCTGCCTCCATAATGACATCTCTCGCATTCGCCGCAAAATCCAAACTGCTCTGTTTTCATCCCATAAGTTTCTCTGTTCCTTGTTTTAGTGCCTCCTTATTTCACAATGTGCACTTTTTTTGTTCAGCTTGCTTTTAGTATTTCTATTGAAACTTTTCTTTGTGTGTTTGGGTCCTAAGATGAAATTCAGCTCTTGACATGTTTGAATCTGATTCTGCAAAAACATCTGACGTTCCCGCACATTTCCCTGAACACCCATTTTATGTTTATTTATGAACTGTGAACAAGCAGACATTTGATTGGCATTTCTTGTTAAAGTTTTGCATGTACAATTTCAGTTGGTTTTTCCAGTGGCTTCACTGCAGTTCAGCTTCCTATGAAGAAATGCTTTCAAAGTAGATTCCAAACCTTCCGATAATTTATGCCTTTCAATATGACAAACAGTAAATAATAGCACACTGCTATAGTTCAATTCATAGCAAGGTGACAAATTGTAGAACGTCTGATTAATTGTGAATCTCCCACATAAACACACTGAAAATCTTTGAGAAGGTCAGATGATGTAGATGTCTGGCACAATGGCAAACTCGTCTTGTACTTGAGTAGCTGCCTTGAATGATAACATAACCTTATGCCTCAAAAAGCAGGCTGCAAAAGAAAACACTTGATTTACAATTAAAGATGTTGCGGTCTGTCTTTTTGGGGGGAAAAAAATCAATCCCAACTATTTATCAGTATGTTAGTAAGACTCCTCTTAAACCTACATGCAAGTGGTGTGACGCAGGTTTGCAGTAAACACTGTGATGGCAGCGGCAACACGAGCAATATTTGTAAAATAATTTGTGCTTGGAGTTCTGCCCATTTTTAATAACTGTGCACAGCTGCTAGATTATCAAGTTTGTAAAGCGCACAAAAATCTGGTGATAAAGACCGTCCCCTCTGTTTGACTGCAACTTTTCACTGCTTTCACACTCTGTGAACAAACATGTCTGAAAGAGCATGTGTTCGCCTGAGGGTTTGCTATACATTCATGTGGCTGGAGGGGGCAGGGGAAAGTTTGGCTTGTCATCTGGAGAGCTGTGACCATATGAGAACTTAGCATTAATTTCTCCAGACATAATGTTATCACTCATTTCATCATTGGTTATCAGGACAGAGCCACCTGCTTCCCGTCTTAACGGCAGCGTCACCATTCGTGCAAATAAGCCCACTTTTTTCTCGCTTTAGACAAAGAGGATGCTAATGTTAGGCTATCTGTTTCACTTTGACCCAAAGGAGCCTGATAGTTTTCTCATATGGAACTCTGCTATCAGCCATCATCTTAGATGGGTCAGCTAATTCTGGGACCCACCTAAGATGATGGGTTAGGTCATCTGCTAATTGGATGATTGGTACTTTTATCCCCAGCTCCTCATTTCAAAGTGTTCTTGAGCAAGAACCTCAAACTCCCCTGATGCATCCACTGGTATGTGAGTCTGTGTCTAATCCATAATCAGCCCCCTGTGTTTATATTGTACAGTCTTTTCTGTGTCCTTTGACAAGGTGGTTTTTATACTTTCTTTTTGTCCTTGTTGTGGTTTGCTCCTTGTTCCTGTTTGGAATTTTTATTTCTTTAGGGCGCAGTACATCTTTTGTTAGTTTCGCTTATCAGCCAGTAATGGCTTGCTTTTTATTGTTCTGTCTGCTAGTGTCCTCAGGCTTGTCCTATGGAGCAGGATTTTGACCTGTACTGCAAAGCAAGTAGTACAGGACCTCACTTTGGGCTCTGGGTTACTCCAAAACACCCAGCTAAGGCTATGCTTCAGTTATCAGGATTCACTTACCCCAACAGTGGCAATCAGGATAAGCGGTCACACGAAACTGGTTATCAACTCGCTAAGTTAACCCCCTTTCCCCTGTGTGTTGACATGAAAGGGGAGGCTATTGGCAGCATCTGACCAATCACAATTATGGGTAGGAGTACTGGCAGCAAGAGCAGCAGTTTTTTACAAAGGAAGATAAATCTATAATAGAACAAATGAAGAGGTCAGAATACGTAATACGGACTGAAAGCAAGACAGCTACTGCAGAAAAATCAGCAGATTGTGCCTAAGAGGAAAAACGCTGTGTGTGCACTTTACTCTTTAGCCTATTTGAAGCCAATAAAAATGCAAACAGACTTATTAATATCTCAACTTGATCATTAGGATACAGGCGACTCTTAAACTCTTTTGGGGTATGGGAGGTTTCAGCCTTTACTGAGATGGGACAGTGGAGAGAGACATGAAAGCCGGGAGAGAGCAGGGGAAACCACTCAGTAAAGGGCCTCAGTGTGGATTTGAATCCAGGCCTTTGCAATAACCATATGGCATACGGGTGGCCTGGTCCAGCTGATGAGGTATATCGGTGCCCATATTTCATTACATTCATGTTTAAAATAGTTTTAGTTTTTATTCTTTCAGCTGCAGCCTCGGAATTCAAATGTAGTTCAAATTTGATATAAGGTCAGCACGGTTCGCTGTTTTAGAATCATATATTAAAAAAAAAAAGAAACAAAATCAAGGAATGATATTTTATGTCTTATTGATGCTCATCAGGGAAACACAAAGACTTCAGCATCACAGCACCATCACAATACTATTAAAAAACTTTAGACCCTCCTACTAGGGCTGCACAACTGTGGCAAAATGATAATCATTTCAATCAACAATGAGATCACAATTATTCATTGATACTAGTGACAAATATGTTTTCAGTGCACTATTTTATGACATTAACACTGCTTTCACATCCATGCTACATTCCTGCTAATGGGTCAGAATAAAATTGGTACTCCTCATTCACCTAAATTTAATGCAGCTCTTAACACACAGACACACACACATTTTATATATATATATATATATATATATATTTATATTTACTTTCACTGCATTCTGTGCCTTCTTCCTCTCTTTTGGGGAAAACTGTAAAATTATGTCACTATCATTAAATCACAGTTTCATCTCTAATAGATTTGGGACCTCTTTCCTTTTTGATTCGCAAAAGTGATTTGTGAGCACCACTTAGACAAGGATCACAAATGGTGCCAGCACCCACTTTCCCTAATCTCTCATGCATGGGTCGCAATCATGTTGTTTTTTTTGTTTTTTTTTCAATGATGAGCTAAAGTGCCAAAATTAGCAAGAGAGAAGATGATCTCTTGTTGCGAGTCGCAGCTTGCATGTTTGCAATTTTCATGAGATTGGCCCCAGGACAGGGGTTATGGAGATGGGCTGGATGATGTGCATTGAGTCTTTCAGATCACTGGGCCTGAATGGTGAAAAAAGATTTATCCTTATCCAACATTTCCTGGAGAAAATGAGAATTTTATCACAGTGCACTACAATAACCTCTAATTTTCCACCTCACTGTTCAAAAACCTACTACTTGGCTTTTTATGAAGACTCTGTGGTCAGGGCCTGTGCACTCTGAATAGTGTCAATTATACGAATGAGCCCCACTGCATTCAAATTAAACTTTTCATGTGCCAGAGTTATAATGCAAGGGGTTCCAGTTGAGGATGAAATAATGAAATATTTCCTCTCAGGGAACCGGGTCCCGATGCAGTCCCGGCTGGCTCCAGAGAACCAGAACAATCTCCATTATCCAATGGCACCATGCCCACATTGGGGCTATCAGTATCAATAAAAAGTCCACTTCCTCACTCTTTACAGTGCAGCAGACTCAGGGTCAGGCTTCCACATCTATTCTCAGTGGAATATGTTTCCCCAAGGTAAAGATGTATCAGGCACCGAGCTGTTTTCTTTAGGACAAACTGGCCGTTCGGGAGGCTCAAATGCCAGGGAGTGGTTGAAGTGGAATGTGACAATATTTGCCTTGGGTTTATTGGAATGAAGCAACTACCTTTATCTCACACAAATAGCTCTTTATCTTTTCCCAATCTAGATCCAGTTCCATACATTTCTGCAGAATAATTAGTATAAAAAAACTGAGTGTGACTCAACAAAATTCTGTGCCCGAAGTTGTAACCACCGGTATCACCGTCTGTGGGTGGGGCCACTGCAAGAAATTACCCTGGCCTCTTATGCATAATGCTAACATTCAGTTCCCTTACTTGCCCAAATATCAGCTGGTTTCTCAAAAGGCACCAAGAAAGAGTAGGCCTTGCATCAGCATGATGACTGAGGCAGTGAAAAAGAGATAAAAAAAAGAGAGATAAAAGAGCTCCAGTGCCCTGTAGGAGATTCCCAAGTGCCTCTACAAAATCTGACGCACCATCTTGCCAATGAATACCGTCAGCATCACCCATCAACAAAAGACTGAAATCCATCTCTTCTCCTCTGGCTGACCTGGTGACATCACTGAGTAAATCCACTGGAATCACCTCTTGACTCTTAAAAAGAAAACATCACTAAATTTTGCATCATTGTTTACAGGTTTTAGGGACTGCTGCTACTAGTGTGAATTTTTTTTTAAAAAAGAAGAAGTTATGAAGCCAGATCCAGGGGGAGTTTTATGAAATCTGTCAGCAGTGGAGTTGCAATGTAGGTGGGGTTCATAGGTACCAGGTTTTGGCAAGAAAGAACAACCCTTGGAATCAAAAATATGCACATTCTTCAGTAGTTTAGAGTTTGTACCTTTTAAAAACAAACAAACAATGTCCAAATTAATTTCTGTGACACAGCCTTCATGCTGTTTTACTCCCGGCCAAAAACTGAAAGCTCACTAGCTCAAAGGACTAATGCACCAAAAATCTTTCAGCATCAGCCTGGTTTTGACCCTGATGTCAGTGGTTATGTGACATTATGAAATGGACTTTCAAAGAACTGATATGTTTATAACTGTAATCAATATGGCTCCACATTAGCTAGAATAGATTTTAATGGTAACCCAGATTCACAGGAAATAAACCTTACAAATCATGTCAGAATGCCAATAGAAACTTCTCAAATCACTCATGCAGGAAAATCTAGTTCTCTAGATGTTCAGACTCACCCAAATTGATAATTTCCCGAGAATCAAGCTGAATACACTTAAAAAAAAAATCACCAAGAGTGGCTGTGATGACACAGGTAACATATTCTAGTATGACTCCTCATTCAATATGAAGGCTGGTTTTCTATCAAATATAACCCTATTCATGAGGGTCATGCAACAATGTTGCAGGTACTTTTTTATTTTGACTGCTCCCCTGCCTCGCCACAGCAGATCATCTGCCTCCATCTCATCCTATTCCTAATATCCTTTTCTGTCACAACAACCCTATGCATGTCCCTTCCTGTCCAGTGTATCCACTATCCCTCCTCTGCACGTGTCCAAACCATCTCAGCCTCACCTTTGTGTTTCCAAACCGTTCAACCTGAGCTTTCCCTCTGATACACTATGTCAAAAGTTTTCACTCACCACTCCAAATCATTAAATTCAGGTGTTCCAATCACTTCCATGGCCACAGGTGTTTAAAACCAAGCACCCAGGCATGCAGACTGCTTCTACAAACAATTGTGAAAGAATGGGTCATTCTCAGGAGTATCATGAGAATGACCCATGATAGGAGGATACCCGTGCGACAAGTCCAGTAATGAAATTTCCTCAATATTAAATATTCCACAGTCAACTGTTAGTGGTATTATAAGAAAGTGGAAGCGATTGGGAATGACAGCAACTCAGCCACAAAGTGGTAGGCCATATAAAATGATGCTGGGTTAGCAGATGCTGAGGTGCATAGTACACAGAAGTCAACTTTCTGCAGAGTCAGTCGCTACAGACCTCCAAATCATGTGGCCTTCAGATTAGCTCAAGAACAGTGTGTCGAGAGCTTCATGGAATGGGTTTCCATGGCAGAGCAACTGCATCCAAGCCTTAAATCACCAAGCACAATGCAAAGTGTCAGTTGCAGTGGTGTAAAGCATACTGCCACTGGACTCTTGAGCAGTGGCGAAATGTTCTCTCTTCTTCATCGGGCAATTTTATGGACACGTTTGGGTTTGGTGGTTGCCAGGAGACTGGTACTTGCATTGTACCAAGTGTAAAGTTTGGTGGACGGGGGATTATGGTATGGGGTGTTTTTCAGGAGTTGGGCTTGTCCCCTTAATTCTAGTGAAAGGAGCTCTTAATGCTTCAGCATTCCAAGAAATTTTGGACAGTTTGGGGATGACCCTTTGCTGTTCCAAGAGGACTGCACAGCAGTGCACAAACCAAGGTCCATAAAGACATGGATGAGCGAGTTTGGTGTGGAAGAACTTGACTGGCCTGCACAGAGTCCTGGCCTCAACCTGCCTGTTGTCTTTTTGTCAAACCACTGCAAACCATACATCATCCAGTAGCAGGTCTCACTACCATCTTGTAAAGCTTCTCTTTCACTCTTGCTGCTCTCCTTTTCTTACAAATCACCCCTGACACTCATCTCCACCCACTCCACCCTGGCTCCACTCTGCTCTTCACATCTCTGTACCTGCAACATTGTTGTTGCAGGTAGCAATTTTTGAAACACAGCAGGTTTCTTTAACAGTTGGACCTCTGTTGGAAAATACAATTAAAGAACATCTAGAGGTGGGGTTAGGGAGTGGGGGAAACTATAAATTAGGGTTTAATGCATCCCCATTTCAAGTCTGGCCAGAAACTCTTTACCTAATTCCTAAATAAAGTAGCTGAAAGTGCATAAACCTAACCAAGTACTTTATAGTGTAGCAAAGTAAAAGGCCATTTAAAAACACACAGCAATAAGGTGTGTGGTGTGTGTGTGTGTGTGTGTGTGTGTGTGTGTGTGTGTGTGTGTGTGTGTGTGTGTGTGCGTGCGTGTGTGTGTGTGTGTGTGTGTGTGTGTGTGTAAAACTCAAAGGTGCAAACAGGGTTCAAACTGTGATTTCTGACTGATAATAACCTGCGAGTTATTCCATCAGCACCTCATTAAACAGCCATCGCTAAATAGCCAAATTGGGTTGCTGTGGCTAAGGAGTTAGAGGAGGTTGTCTGCTAATTGAAAGGTCAGTGGTTTGGTTCTCTCAGTCTGTATGAGGAAATTTCCTTGGGATACATACTGAACCCCAAATTGCCCTCATTGCATCCATGTGCGCCACAACAGATTAGTGACCTATACAACTGGGACAGGCTCCAGCACCCCCTGCAACCCTGAATTGGATAAGAGTGAGAAAATGGATGGCTGGTGTCCACATGCGTATGTTTAAAGACATAATTTAAAAGCCATATGAATGTGCAAGTGCAGCCTGTAGCGTAAAAGCACTTTAAGTGCTCAGTAAGAGTAGAAAAGAGCTATATGAACCCCAGCCCATTTACTAATTTTGCCACAGCTGGTGTGTCAAGGCGCCAGTGCCAAAAGGTAGGAGAGAAAACGGCATTATATGATGCCCTGGGTTGAAAAAATGTTGCAGGATCTATCTTTTGTCATGTATTGCCATCCATCTGACGGTAAAACCGGCATAAAATTCTCACTAAAATATATAGTCATGTACAAAGTATACAGGCTTACATTAGGCTGCAACAAAAGCTTTTGAAAACATCTCACTTATTGGCAGAAGCACTAATTACAACAAGAGAAACTGCCACTAAAGGCAGGGGAAATGTGTCCAGCAGTTAATGAAATTATATGTCTGAACTCTGTGTAAACATGAGGGTGGGCTTCCTGTACATTGTGCATTATGTATTGCAGCTAGAGTTGACAACAGTAATTCCAGTCACCAATCAGTCAAGCTGTAATGCAAAACTGCCCCCCCCCCTTTTGTTTTGATGTTATGAATCACTTTCACCAAGCATACTGTCAGCTCTTGGTCTGGTTAAGTTTTATATTTTCAGGCACGTCTGCCTATCTGCACTCAGTAGGAGGTACTCCTGCCAATGCGTATGAGCCAAATTCAGGCTCTGGCTTGATTTAAAGACTTCTAAGGACAACTAGGAATGAACATACCTTTTAGTGAGATAATGTTTCTGAAAGACAACAGTTGGCTTTGTCCAGACATAAAGTTTCATCAACCAAGCATGGGCATAGAAAGCCTGACAGCTTAATGGGATTGTTAAGTTTAACTATGAAATGCAGAGTGTATTTTTGGCAAAGCAATAAAAGATGTGCTTTGCTTACAACCAATATGACACAACAATATGGGCAACATCTTGTTTACAGTTCAGTCTGTCTGTCATGTGCCGCGTTGTATCAGCGAAGACGAGTCGGCACAGGCTTCACATGCATTATGTAGAGAACTTTAGTTACGGCGATGCCTTTCAACAACCCAGATTCAAGTACTGATTTGAACTGCAGTAATACTTTTTTACATAACAAAACAGGAACTCAGTAAATTTAGCTACGTAGACATGCTCAAGACAACTTGCTTAAGTCCACACCAAGCATCAGAATAAGGAAGAAAGGCGAGTTAAATGACTTTAATCGTGGCATGATGGGCTGGTCTGGGTGTTTTAGATACTGCTGATCTAGTGAGATTTAACGGAGAATGGTCCAAAAAAGATGATGGCAGAGGTCACAGGAGAATGGCTCCCTTTAATAAAAATGAGCTATAGCACCTAAGATCACACTGGGTGCCACTCCTGTCAGCTGAAAACAGGAAACTAAGGCTACAGTTTGCACAGGCTCAGCAACACTCGACAGTAGAAGACTGGAAAAATATTATCTGGTCTGATGAATCTTGATTTCTGCTGCAACATTGGGATGGAAGGCTCAGAATTTGGTGTAAATAACATGAAAGCATGGATCCATCCTGTCTTGTATCAACAGTTCAGGCTAGTGGTGGTGGCGTAATGGTATGAGGGATATTTTCTTGGCACACTTTGGGCCCCTTAGTACCAACTGAGAATCACCACAGCCTACCCGACTACTGTTGCTGACCATGTCCATCCCTTTTTGTCCACAGTGTACCCATCTTCCAATGACTGCTTCTAGCAGGATAACATGTCTCAGCACAAAGCTCAGATCATCTCAAACTGGTTCCTTGAACATGAAAATGAGTTCGCTGTACTCAAATGGCCTTCACAGTCACCAGATCTCAATCCAACAGAGCACCTTTGGGATGTGGTGGAACGGTAGATTCACATCACGGATGTGCAGCCAACCAATCTGCAGCAACTGTGTGATGCTATTATGTCAATATGGACCAAAATCTCTGAGGAATGTTCCCGGCACCTTTGCTGAATCTTTTTAATAAATAAGTAGGGCAGTTCTGAAGACAAAAGAGGGTCTGACCCAGTCAGTACAACCAAGGTTTACCCACTCATGTGGCCGGAGAGTGTATATTGTTCAGGTGGTGTTTGTGAAATCCCCATGATCTCAGCTTTACAGGGACACTAACTCCAAGGAAGCAGCAATGACTTTAATTTGATCAAAGTAGATTTCTGATATTCTTGCATTTCATAAACCCGTCTAAAATCATCACAATCACCAAAATCCAAGACATTATTACAAAAGGGCAACAAGATGGGGACGATTTGCTGAAATTATGTTGAAAGATACAATTTAATTCCAGTCTGATCAATGAACACACTGCAGTGAAACACTGAAAATGTGTCTGACCTATAAAAGAGAATACGTAACACAGGATGCTCTCTGTACATGCTGTCTGAGTACAAATATTTCAAAAGCTACATCAGTGAAACTCCATCACTTTTTTTTGTCTGTACACAGCAAAAACAATGCCTTCAGTCATGTAAACAGGATTATTTATAAGGTCTTCTTTTTTGCAGCTTAAACAGCTTCAAAATGTCTTGTAGGGTTAGAAAT
The DNA here is from genome assembly GCA_024447675.2 of Pterophyllum scalare. Classification (NCBI taxonomy): domain Eukaryota; kingdom Metazoa; phylum Chordata; class Actinopteri; order Cichliformes; family Cichlidae; genus Pterophyllum; species Pterophyllum scalare. The sequence continues at coordinate 15,701 of JAMQGT020001720.1, read as the reverse complement.
AATGACATTATCATTTGCATGTAAATGTAGCAATTTGAAAAAACAAACGTACTCTCGACTGACACTTTTCCCCCTAAATACAGTTTATTGTACAAGAAAGGTTATCTGTAACCACATATTATTATTCCAAAATGAGAGTCCTGGTTGTCTCATTACTCACAGAAAGCAATGCTGACAGGGATTTTAGGATTGGGAGATGTCAAATTAAAAAAGAGATTTATATTTTCAGCTCCCAAAGGCATGGATTTATGCTGAAACAAAGATATGAATGAAAGCCACATGCTGCTCCCAGACCTGCACAACAGTTCTGTTCTAAAGAGCGATGGGTCCGCGGCCACCTCACAGTTACAAAACTGTAACTGATCCATTTCAAAAGCCATATGAGGATAAAATATATCCCCTAATATTGACGTTACCTGTTATAGAATTAACCACAGATGCAAGAATAAGCAGGTGCTTGTGGCAAACTATAAAAGCAATTACACGGAGTGTGAAATGTAATAGTCCATGAAATACAAACTTTTGTTTAGCTGTGAAGGTGCTGCCATTTAGAATATTCTACGCACAAAGTGTAGATGTCAAGCTTTTGTATCCATGGTATAAATAGGCACTTCAGTTTCCTCCCACAGTCCAAAGGCATGCAGTTAGTGGGGTTAGGTTAATTGGTGATTCTAAATTGTCCATAGGTGTGAATGTGAGTGTGAATGGTTGTCTGTCTCTTTGTGTTAGCCCTGCAACAGGCTGGCGACCTGTACAGGGTGTACCCTGCCTCTCGCCCTATGACAGCTGGGATAGGCTCCAGCAAACCCCGCGACCCTGAACAGGATAAGCAGAAGCGAATGGCTGGATGGATGGATGGATGGGTGGATGGATGGGCATAAATGGATGGATGGATTTTAGTGGTGGTTTGCAGTGTCGCCTCACAGCAACAAGGGGCCTTTCTGTGTGGGGCTTGCATGTTTTCCCCATGTCTGCATGGGTTCTGTCCAGGTGCTTCAGCTCCTCATGCAGACCAAAGGCAAGTATATTAGGTTACTAAGTGACTGTAAATTGGCTGCAGGTGTGAATGGCTGTCCATCTCTCTGTATTAGCCCCTGTGATAGACTGGTGACTTGTCCAGGGCGCACCCAGCCTCTCACCCTATGATAAATGAACTTCAGCCCCATCACAACCTTAATTAGACAAGTGGAAGAAAGAAAAACTCTTATCACTATAAAACTGCTCTAATAAAGTTTATTATCACACACAAAAACAGAGGAGTGCTCAGTTTTCCTACTGCAGCTATACAATTAATCAAATCAAGAGACCTCTGGAGCTGTCTTATGTTTAAGAACATTTAAATATGTAGGCTAAAATACGCTTTTAGGCCTGTACCTTCAAAAAATTCTTTAAGCAGTTTGATAAATTTTTGTTAAACAGATTATATTCAAAGACCAGACCAGACAAAAATTCACAAGTTAGGCTTGAATTGAATGGATACAGTCTGAGCCAGAGATAATAATCTTCTCGGGCAATGTTCCTTTTAACGTGGCAGTGCAGCGCTAGGACACCAAGCAGCAGCACAGCAGATGCTGTGATTGAGACGGGATGATGGATTGTTCCCGGCTGTTAATGCTGTCTGTAAACAGATTCTGAAGCATGCTAATGCACAACTGAAGTGGGTCCCGGTACCAATTTAATCCACTGCTGTGAGTATGAGGTTAAGAAGCACTTTGAGATTACACTGAGGAATTTAAAACACCAACACCAACCATTATGTTATAACCCTGCATTGCACATTGTAACACTTTAATGTCAAAGGTAGTGCTGTTAAAACCCATTCGTTGTTGGGTGTAGAGGATTGACCACGAAACCTTTTACCTGTACCTGCTGCTAAAGCGAAAGCCTTTCCAGGTACAACAAATAGTGCAGTTATAGGAAAAATGTTTTTGGAACCTTTGAGACTGTATGTATTTCTGTATGAATATTACTTACAATATATTATACTTAGTTTATTTTTAGACTTTAAATGTGACAAATCTACATTCAGAGAGGTTAATTACAAATGGTGGAAATTAAAGACCTCCCCACGAGAGGTCAACCAACAAAAATCACCCTAAGAGTAAGAATGTAAGACTCTGGGAGGTCACAAAGGAATCCAGAGTGACTTTTAAATAGCTAAAAGCACTGTTTGTCATGGTCCTGGCAGGTCTAGCTGCTTGTGGGTGGTTGCTGGCAGTCCCTGTGAAATTGATTGCTAAACCCCAATAATGCAGGTCTAGAGACCAGTCAGTGATCCCCTAATAATCACCATTTGCTAGAGAAAAATGTGTATTCCCTGAGCAGTTGGTGAGTGGTTGTGATACATTCCTTGCCATTGCTCAGTGTGGCAGGCAGGTTGCAGGATGCGGGAGACACGACTGAAACTTAAAGAAGGTTTTAATGCTGAAGTTTGTTCCAAAACAAATAAAATACAAAAATAAGGCAGGAATGAAGCCAGGAATGCAAAACTCAGTTTATGGGAAGACACAAAGCAAGGGAGAACACAGCTATGAGGGATGACACGGCAACGAGGAGAGGAAACAGGTGGGCCTACAGAGGGAACAAATCAGGAATAATGAGACAGACGAAGTCAAACTAGATGCAAAGTACAGGAGGCAAAAGACCACTAAAGTAAAACAGGAAGTAACATATAACAAACTCACACGTGAACTTGATGGAGAGACAAAAACAACACAACAGAACTAACATCATAGGGGAAGCATTATAACTAAACGAGGCATAGAAAACAACTAATAACCAAGAACAGAGCCCTGATAACTAAGACTTGGAAGGCCTGAGAATATAAATACCAAACACAGAGACGAGGACTAAACCACACACGGAAACATAAGACAGGAACAGAGAGAGACTCAGAGAATACAATATCACTGAAACCATGAACAGAACTAGATAAGAACCCAATTCCTAGAAATAAGATAAGAGAGATAGATAAGATAATCCTTTATTTGTTCCACATTGTGGGAAATTTACAGTGTTGCAAACAGCAAAGGGACAGTAAAACACTCAATACAAAATAACATGTACAAAATACAAAAATGAGAATAATATGTAAAAGCTGAGAGAAAAATACTAAAATACTCTACAACAAAAATCTCTGAACATTTATATACATTTAGTAAAAATGAATGATGATCGCACATTTATTGCATTTGTTGTTAATTGCACATGGACATTATTGCACCTGTTGTTTAGTTTAGGTGAAATGAGTAAAAAAGTAAATAGTCTGCTGTGGGTCAGTGCTGGTTGTAGAGTCTGACAGCAGCAGGAAGGAAGGACCTACGATAACGAATAAAATATGAAAGAATATAAATATAAAGGGAAAAAACAGGAACTATTATTAAAAAAACAAACTCAAAACTTTGGATGTTAGACCCCAGAGACCGTAACAGCTGCACCAAAAACCTTCTGATTGCTTCGGTCACTAACAGATTGTCGTAGTTTGCACAGAAGACGCCGACTTGGCTGCAAATGTTCACTAAGCGATAGTGAAACTGTGAAAAGAGCGACTCAAACCGGAGACAGAGACAGTTTGCCGTCAAAGTAAAAGCTGTATCTTTTGAAACATGTGAAACATGTTGGTGTCAGTGGTAAGGCACAAAATTTATCTTGAAGGCACACTTTTATTTTTCCTAGTTTCACTACTGCAAACTGCCGGCCACAGTTGGGCATTTTTAATCACTTTGATATTAGTATTTTACTGTCACTGTTTTATATCATTTATGTTAGTCACACACACTGGATTAATGAACACTGTGTGCTTTAGATCAGTAGAATAAAACTGAGGCCTGTGGTACTCACTCCCTTAGATGCTCTGGGTCTCACTCTTGGCTCCTGCTAAAACCACTCTCATCTATATTTAGAAGCCTCACTTTTAACACAACACTGTATCACCTTTTTTTGATAAAGTTCAAGTTGCTCAGCACAGTGTGCCCTTGATATTTGGGTTTGTAGCCCCACCGGTGTTTGTGTAACACGAATAAAGCGTGGGAATAAATTCTGTATACTTAGATACAACTGCCCAAGGATGTTTTTTTTTTTTTATATAGTGGAAGTTTTAGAAAGCTGTCAGTGGGAGTATTTTTGGGGAGGTAGTTTCAGCTGGGAGAAGTCCTTCATTTTGACAGCTGTTAGATTTACTGTAAATTATGAGAAGCCCCGGTGAACTGTGTTTCTGAGCCTGCGCAGTGGTCTTAGGGGACAACACTTCACGTAAATTAGGAGGGGTCGAAGGCAAGTGGGCAGTTGCTCTCCTTTAAGTTGCTTGTTCTTTGTCTGGCACTCTACTTTTTTACTTTCACTTACTTACTTTTGCTCTTCCCTATCCTGTCCTCTTCTTCTTTCTGTATCTATCTGTCTCTTTGTGTTTCTCTTCTTCTGTGTGTGTGTGTGTGTGTGTGTGTGTGTGTGTGTGTGTGTGTGTGTGTGTGTGTGTGTGTGTGTGTGTGTGTGTGTGTGTGTCTAATATGTCTAATAAACAGCCTGCACCAGAGCCTGCTCATCCCAGCGATTTCTTTTTGGAAGCTTTGGTTTTAATTTGAAGTTTGAGTTTGAATTTTCGGCCAAAAGGAACATGGGGACCCCTAAAATTACTACAACACAACCTCCAGCAACCACTTGCCAACCAGCTGGGAATCCACAATTTTCCCTCGCGACCGGAGGTTGACAGGAAGTTGCCTGGCCCGTGTGACCGAGGCCTTTGTTGCACTTATTGCTGTTGATGGATCAAACCAGATACTGAAAGCAAAGGCTCACATGCAGATATGTAAAACTGCATTGTTTTCCTCATGAATTAAGTACCAAATTAATATTTTTTTATTGAACTTATATTTGAATCTATTTATGATAAATACATGTTTGACATTTTCGGTCACATTTATGCAGAAATCTAGAAAATTCTAAACTTTTTTCGTCCAGCTGAAGGACTTACTTAAAAAAACAAAACAAAACAAAACAAATGACAAAAATGAAAGAGATGATTTTTCATCTTTCCCTCAGTCAGTGTGATAAAGTCAGCGACACTATCTACATTTATCAGTCCACTTGTTCACCAGTATGAACATTAAAAGTATGCATGAGAATAAGATCATTTTACCATCTACAGCCAAACCTGGCAGAAGAAGGTATCAGGCAACGCAGGGATCTGAAGTCTATAATCCTCATGACACCTTCTCAGTGATGATACTGATTAAAGCACAGTTAATCTCCAATCTGAATGGTGTCTGGCAGGTCCACCTGTACAATGTTCAAGATAAGCACGCCTTAATAGTCTTATGTCCAGTTTGGTCTGAGCTACATGCTTGAGTGAAAAGGGATCCAATGGGATCAAAGTTTACAAAGAAAAGACGAAAGAAACAAGTCCAGTAATTTAAAAATATTGCTTATCATAACAATCCTGCGAAGCATGCTTAGAGAAAAATAAAGCAGACAAAATTCAACACTGACAAAGAGAGGTCATTTCAGTGGCACTGGGAGCATAAAAAGGTTCATAGCATGTGAACATAACAATGTGAACAGATGCAGGCCCTGACCCAGAGTGTGATCACATAGTAACAGGATTACACTGAAGGTTAAATGAGGACACTGCTAACAGCAGAGCCAAAGTTCGTGCCCTGGGGATGATGATGTACTATGAACTATTTATTATATAAAAGATGCTGCATAAAAATAGAGAAAGAATTGAGCTGCTACATATGAAGAACACTGATATTATTATTATTATTATTTTATAGGTTAATGATTTAAAAAATAGTTTTTTGTTTGTTTGGTTTTTTGCCAAGGTATTAGTATTGATCCTCTACATAATGCACTTTCAAAGAGCTGTTTGCATTTTCCAAGGGAACTGTTTAGAAATGTGAAACATCTGAGACAACAAATGTGCCCTGGAAGGATGTTATTCAGTTACTTACATCTAATGTGACAAATTCACATGCCCAACAATAAGATGTGTAATGATTTATGCATTATGTATTTTCCTCTAAATGAATCTGGGACTGATGTGCATGTTTATATTTGCAGTAATGGTGTCTGTGCTGCGAGAATGGCTCGCAAAGAATTTTCAGTGTCAGTGTCCTTGATTTGGGAGAAGCATTTAAAGCGTCTCCAGCTCCAGCATTTCAGAGTTGATGAACAGAAAAATGTCCCCAAGGAAACAAGTGCAGGCTTTTGCACCAAACCAAATGAGAAATATGAGGCCAAACAACCCAATCATGAGATGAATACATTTAAATTTTATGAAACCAATTCTATTCTAAATACAGACCTTGAAGTTTGTTTTCAAACTGGTCTCACTGGTTTACTTTAAATCTACGCATCCTATTAACTTAGATTTTTTTTCCCCCACCAGCATTTCTGGAGAACCATTACCATTGGTTTTGTTTTAATGCACCTACAGAGTATAAGTCTTTTAAGCTCTGTTCTAGCCTCCTCTAACCCCTAAAATATTTAGCTTCAAGTACTCTAGCATGATTGCCATAATTTTATCGATCTGTGGCTTGTTGCTGTACAGTCCGAGCACCTCATGCTCTTGTCTTTTTTAACAGGCTGCAGCTTGAATGGACGTCAGCCCCCCCAAAACTCTTCAGCTGTCGTTCTGGGTCTCTAAAGCTTTTCATCTGTGACATTCGTGTCTGGCATGCCTTTAATCTGAGTCTTTAAAAACACCACACTGGATATTTTAATGCTTCAGAAAACACTCACTCTGAAGCTCACGGTAAGAACAATAAAAATGATTTATTAATTAAAAGTAGAGTAATAATAACAGTAATTAATGAAATAATTTGAAATAACAATAAAGGAGATACACTGGCACACAAATGGCACAGTGAGTTAAAACTAGTTTGAAAAAGCTGTTGAGAAGAGGTATGTTTTCAGCTGGGACTTGAATAATAGATGACCTAAATGAAAGAGGGAGACAATTCCAGAGTTTTGTAGCTGCAGCTGAGAATGCCCGGATGACTGTATGAGCCAATGAGGAATTTGGAATTACTGAAAAGGTGGCTGATCAATGGACCTAAGGGAGCAGCATAAAAAAAAAAAAGGCACATAAATAAACTTTTAAAGGACTTCTAGTTTTCAGTAAAGCTCAAATTCAGGTCTTCACTCCCAATTAGTGGCAATTAAGCTTTTACTGAGTACAGATAAATGTAAAAAGTTAAAATTTGTGATCACAACAATAACTCTTTTTTTTTTTTTTTGCAAGGTGTGCACATGTGACTTTCTCATTAATTAATTTAATTTGTAACATTTTACTGATGTTAGAAGAATCTGGACTTGCTTTGTTAAGCTCTGTTTGGCCTCTGTGCTTCTTTGCGTTTGCTAACTGAAACATTTGGACCCAAAATGGCTAATGATGTCCGACTTAAGTAGATTATTAGGAGTGGGCTGACACTGGACCTTCAGGTATACGCCAGTGCATTGGTTAAAAGCGCAGTTATGGGAGAACTAACCTATACTTTGTTTGTCATTAATAGCATCTGCGTACCTGTAAAAATAAAATAAATAGTGTTGGTTCTCTTGCCATTTTCCCTGGAAAGAATATTCCATCACTTGCACTCACTGTGTCCCAGCAAAGAAGAGGAGCAAAGTGAAGATACCGGGGTTCTGTGGAAACTAGAATTTTGGTTTCGCTTTAGGCTAAAATGTTATCGCTCAGTGCAGATGGAAGGCATCTGTGAAAATACCTTTGAAGATTGAACCTGCTGCTGGATAATGTGTAAAAGATATGTGGCCGTTTATGCGGTTTAATCACAGAGTAAGGTAGTTTTGAGGTCACAAATGGGTTAAAGTCGGGGTACAAGAAGGTCTCTTTGCTGTGCCGTTGTTGGAAAATCTTACCTAACGTGATAGCGCAGGTGCAGGTTATTCCTTGTGTCGTGCCAAAATGCCTTTTTTCAAAATGTTTACGTCACTGAGCAATGCAAGTGAAAGTTTGTGTTTGCATTTAGTCTTTAGCAGATTTCTGGAGAACGCCTGTGCCACTGCGTGCATCAACATCCTGTAACATGGATAAAATCACAAGTTTTCCATTTTGTTCCTCTGAGTGACCGACTATCGGATTCACCTCTTGATAAGTTGCCTTTAATAAAGTCCTTCAGTTATTGCCACTCACTGCAGATTAAAGCCATATTTTCCAGCAGCCTGAAATGAAACATTAAATTGTCACTAATTCCTTCATGCGTAAATGAAAAACAAGTTTACAACTCCTTCGTTTATGTTGTGCTGTGCGCGATCCCCTCTAATAGCACAAATCTGCTCAGTGGACCACAGACAGCTGTTGATATTATATTTTTTTGTAGCTGGATTAAAAAGCTGTAATACCATCTAGGGCTGCCAAGAAAATGTGTTAAATCATAAGAAATAGGCAATTAGAAAGCAAATTAGTAGCGACTCAGATGTTTATTGCATGACTGGTAAGTAGGGCTGCACGTCACATGTTGAAAGTTACAGCATACAAGGAAAAAAAAAAGGCCTGGAAAAGAAAACTATGGGCCATTATCTGCTTTTAGTACCCCGGGTATCATATTTTCAGTGGATATAGATTTTGCTGTGGCTTTAGTAAAGGCTCTCCCATCTTTAAATAATAAGATAAGTTATCATACACTGGTGTAGTGACACAAGGAGCTCTGGGTGTGAAAACACCTGTTTCACACAAACTTCACACTGTGTTGCAGGTCAGTCAGTGCCCGCACACTCCATCTTGCACTACAGTGCATGCTGAGCTTGAGCTTTGAAACACCAGTGTCCCCTGTGAGCAGTCTCCAGCGCTTTTGCCTTTTAACTCTCTGGAATTACAAATCTGCTTCCTTTCATGAGACCTCGTGTAGAGGGCTTGCAGTATGGTGCCAGTACTCAAACTGTGTCACGACCCAGGCCTGTCTCTTTAAAATGATGTCCCCATATAGCTAAAGTGAATTCTTGATGACAGAGGTGAATGTACTATGTCTGAGACCACATTTCTGGAGCCTGGAATGTCCTCAAGCGGCCAACCAGCAGCTTAAAAACGATGTGCAAAACAAGTGAATTGCTTGCAGAGAGAAACTTTCTAATAGTTGCCAGGTAGGTAAAATTTAGTAAAGTACAGGGAATTTTGGTAACTTGTAACAAATTTTTTAGAACCTAATCCCCCCGTAAAATTACCATCTTAGCTTGGAAAAAAAAAATCACAGACAATATAACATATTTTTTAAAATACATTAATTTTTGAAATATTTGTTAGCTTTAGTGGTGGGTGACCAGTTGAATTTTTTTTTTTCTAGATTTTATTCTAAGCTAAGCTAACTGGTTGCTACCTGTAAATTATAGTGCAGCCGCAGCATTAGACAGACAGAGGTCTCATCTGTCTAACTGTATCCTAAGATTTGCTTCTCAGGGAAAACAAGATTACTGTGGAGAGAGAGAACCCACTGACAGACCTTTTGCCACATTTTATTTCTGTTACACAGAGTTCCCTGCTGTTTCTGCTGCATTAAAAACAAAGATCTAAGCTCAGTATTGAACATGCCTGAGAATGCCAGTACTGAGTCCATAAGCCTGTTTTGCTGTGGCATGTGGCTTGTTCTTGTTTATTTTTCTTGTTTGCCTCTCAAGTGATTGTAACTCATACAGTAAGTCTGTGTATATTTACATTTTTTCTTGCACTTAGAATTTTTCAAATAAGCATGCAGACATTTACATATAATTTTCTGCACAACAAAAAAGGAAAAAGAAAGAAAACGTGTACTTCATGCTCTTAACAATCTTTAATTTTATTCTACACTGTAAAAAAAAAAAATCTCGTCAAATCACGGAAATATTCCGGGGATCAGAGTAGAGCCGCTGCTCCTTGAAAGGAGCCAGTTGAGGTGGTTCAGGCATCTGACTAGGATACCTCCTAGGTGAGGTGACTGGGAGGTGGCTCCAGGGCGGACCCCAGGATATGCTGGACAGATTGTATCTTTCGGCTGGCCTGGGAATGCCTCAGTTTTCACCCAGATGAGCTGGAGGAGGTAGCTCGGGTGAGAGGTCTGGACTTCTCTGTTTAGGTCGCTGTCCCCGCACCTGGCCATGGATAAGTGGAAGAAAATGATACATTTCTTTCCCCATGATTTTTCTGGTGAACACTTCTCTTCATTGGCTTCATTTAAAATTCTTCTCCTCACAAACAAGGTCTTAAATAATCAGGCCCCATCTTACCTTAAAGAGCTCATAGTACCGTATCACCCCAAAAGAGCACTTTGCTCTCAGACTGCTGGCTTACTTGTGGTTCCTAGGATACTTAAAGGTAGAATGGGAGGCAGAGTCTTCAGCTTTCAGGCCCCTCTTCTGGGGAACCAGCTCTCAGCTTGGATTCAGGAGACAGACACCCTCTCTATTTTTTAGATTAGGCTTTAAACTTTCCTTTTTGATCAAGCTTATAGTTAGGGCTGGATCAGATGACAGAACCCTCCCTTAGTTATGCTGCAATAGGCCTAGGCTGCTGGGGGGTTCCCATGATGCACTGAGTGTTTCTTTTCATTCATTTCTTTTCACTCTTCTTATACCCCACTCTGCATTTAATCATTATTTATTAATCTCTGGCTCTCTTCCACAGTGTGTCTTTGGTCCTGTCTCTCCCCCCTCAGCCCCAACCATACGAGGCAGATGACTGCCCCTCCCTGAGCCTGGTTCTGTCGGAGGTTTCTTCCTGTTAAAAGGGAGTTTTTCCTTCCCACTGTTGCCAAGTACTTGCTCACAGGGGGTCGTTTTGATTGTTGGGTTTTCTCTGTGTTATTGTAGGGTCTTTACCTGACAATATAAAACGCCTTGAGGTGGCGCTATACAAATAAAATGGAATGGAATTGAACTGATGACACAACATATATTTAACAAACAAATCCATGTGAAATTACAGACATTTTTGTGTCATTATTCACTCAATACACCAGATTTCAGATTATGTATTTATATCAATAAACTAAAATTTAATAATTTCATCTCTAAAATAAACGGCATATTTGGGAAATTATGTCTACTCTTGTGACTATATTTTTACAGTCCTTTTGTGTGGAAAAATAATAGATTTCCTGTTTATTCACATGTCATTTAGACATGTTAATTCACGGCCTGTTTTTGTGATTTATGTTGATATTTCACATATTTCATAGGAAAATTTATTTAAAATTCATAGAATAAATTCTGTTAAATCACACACATTTTTTTTTTGAGTGTACTGTTATTTTCCCTGAACAAAAATAAATAAATCTTTGAATACATCTTCCCTTGATGTCCTACACTTTAGAGGGAAAATGTTTCAGAATGCAATCAGGAAAAAGAACCTCAATCACAAACTTCTTCTCATGATTTGTCAGACTGAGAGCGTATCAACTGTGACCAACATTTTATAGGTCAGATGTGTCATTTCTAGTAAAGTCTGGCGAGCTTATGTAATGATGGCACAGACTTTGTATGTAATACATTGTGTTTTGTGATCTGGCTTTAGCGTGGATGGCAGATCTACCAGATTAGAGCTCAGTCTCCCTAAGGCCCACGTGGCTGTTTCACTGCACACATCTTTGTTTTGTTCTCAGACAAGCTTCTCAAAGTATGTGCAACAGATTTCTGTTGGCGATCTTCCCGAAGCTGCATATGAACAGCTCTGTCCTCCCACAGGAGGATGAACCTGCTGAGATAGTTAGTTTTAGCACTAGTCCAACAGTGATCTCCTGGGACTCTAGTTCTGCTTTAATTGTCTGTAGAAATTCCTGCGGGGAACTTGCATGTCCATTCATTCCCCCTCTGCAACCGGTCTCTGAAGAGGCTGGAGATGTCTGTGCAGTACAGTGCAGTATGTAAGGAGGAACTTACACAGTAAAACACATTTGAGTGCAATTGTTGGATACTTTTCCACCAAAATATTAAAAACGTCCAGTAAAATATTCACTTTTGAGGTCTACAACATTACTAAATAATTTCACTTTTAATGTCACTGTAAGGATGGTTATGCTTAGCAAAAGATTACAGTCTAGTGTTAAATTTTTTTTAAAAAGTCAAGAATGTAACCACAAATGTACACTGGCCCGGCATCCATTGCAACCACCTCCTAGTTACTGTTGAGTAGCATATAATGTTAGGGTTTCAATGATTAAGAGATTAAGCTGCCAAAGAGACTGTCACAGTTATGCTGTGTGGCTGGCAGGGGTGGCTGCATGAGACAGAACTGACTTTTAGCAGCTTCAGTGCTGAAACCTCTTTTGGCGTCCAAAAATACAAAACACAGAATTCTAAAACCCAAGGTTGCACATTATCCAAAACACGACATGCTTGGGATGTCAAGGGGAGGGCACACACTAAGCAGACAAGTGGCACAGCAACAATGAACAGAAGAAAACTGAGGGCTTAAATACACATAAGGTAATTGGGGAGAGTGGAGACAGCAGGGAACAACAGGTGAACCAAATGAAACTAATAATACAAAGGAAGCAAAACCAACTGGCCCGGGGTCATGACAGAGACATAATTGGGAAAGCAATTACAAAACTGTTGAATGCTGAAGTCCTTCCTCTATTTTGAAATGTTTCTGCCTCTTTACCAGCTAAATGTCTCACTGGTTTTTGCTTTATATATGAATGTTCTTTCTTTTTTTTCCTGAATCTGTGGTTTTAATCCAATACATTTGTATGTCTGACTCTTTTGTTAATTTTCAAGTAGAAACAGAATTATGTTATGACTCTAAATTATACACAATATAGTAGTATTTTTTAGGGTTTCATTTTTGACAAGATCCACAACACCACTGGCTGAAATGCATCCCCAACCATGCCAGACCCTCTACCATATTTTACAGATGGCTGTAGACACTCACCTCCTCCGTACATACTGATAACCATTTGAACCACAAATTTCCAGATTCATCACTCGATAAGACTTCATTTTCAGTCCAGTTCTTGTGTAATTTGGCATACCTCAGCCTTTCCTCCCTGTTTTCCTTCCTTAGGAATGGCTTTTTGACAGACGCCCTTCCACTGAGACCATTTCTGATGAGGCTTTAGCGAACAATTGATGGATCAACTGAAGGGCCAGAAGGATCTCTCAGGTCCTGTGTCAGGTATTTGCTGGATCCCCCACCACTTTTTAAGGAAATGACTTTTTTAGATAGACAGCTGTAGGTAGCTCTTTTAGGCCTGCCACTTCTCCTTCTGTTCTTCACTTCTCCAGTTTCCTCAGTATTTTTAAGGACACACTGAACACCATGCCAACATATGCAGAGTTTTTGGTCAATAGATCTTTGGGAATCACCTTGTTGGTCAAAAATTACTATTTTATGCCTGCCAAACTTGTCTTTGGCATTTTTTTATTTGATTCATCTAAAAAAAAAATGGGAACAAATTTTGTGACAGGCTGCTGGTAACAAAGTATCTAAAAATACAATTTAAAATTAGTTCTTTGCTAAGTTGTCTCTTATGTCTAGACATAACAATATATATAGAAATACTTCACAGAAGTTCACAGTTGACAGAAAACACACACACATATATATATACACACATATATATACATAATGTATAATATATATTGTGTATGTATAACATAGAGGTTGTTTTGCACAGTACTATATATTTCAATTTCTAATATATACACATAGAGTTACTTGTTTCCTGACTGAAGTTGCAGAAATGGTTTGAATAGCAGAAATCTCCTTCTCGCCTGTTTCATATTCATCAGGCCGGGCAAGTATTGACAAAACTAAATCACACTGACATGGAGCAAAGTAAATCTACAGAACAAAATGTGCCTCCTGCCTCTTCCCTGACTTTGTACCTAATGAGAGTCCACACATTGACTCGGGCCACTCAGCTCTATAGGAAATTAATGGACCTGGTGATGACATCATTTTAATTTGGGCTCTTGGTCTCACTCGCTCATGTCAGTGTAGTTTAGGTGACTATAGGTCCTAATTGGTTTTGACAAAAGCACAGGCTGTGATGGTGCTGGTGGTGAATTAAAAACAAGCTAATGTGCAGTTTTCGCACGCCTATGTGTGATCACATTTCTGCATTAGTGCTAAAATTGTTAAAAGGACAGATGTAATTTTCTAAGGCAGCAATGAGTGAACAGATGATGATATTTCAAATGAATACAAGCTGCTGAGAAGTAGAAGTTCACAGGAGTATTTAGCTCTCACGTCATTAACTTTTTGGTTAAAGTGTCAGTGAGGGTAATAATTAAACTTAATTAATTTATAACACTTTTTATGCACCTAAAAGCATGTTGTCAGTGAATTATTATGAAAGGTCCTTAAAAGTTTTACAAATCCAACCCAGTTGGGGACAGAATATCTCCATTCGTTTTCATTAAATCCATCTGTTACAGCTGTGTGCTGTGTTGTTTTTCTGTATGCATGGGGTCACACACCAATCTTTTTGTGACACTGGAGGTGAAAGTATGGTAGTTTTTTCTTGTTTGTTTGCTTGTTTTTGTTATGATTTCCACATTTTTTACTTCTGAGCACAAAAACTGATTTGTACAAGATTCGATGGCGGACCATCCTATAGTTGTTTCATATTTCACTCACACAACCCCCCCCCCCAAAAAAGTGTTAACACGCTACAGGAAAAGGATCAACTCATTCAGCAGGTTTCATCCATCTGGGATGGTGAGTGTTTGTGAAAGCCAAAAAAAGAATAATGGCCAGCCATCCTAAGACTGGACCACAGCATTTAACTTCAGATGAAATATTTCTAAATGCTGATTAGTGCATTGATGTACACAATATGGATTTTCCTCAGATGCAGACAAAATATAAAAACAAATATATTTTATTTGGCAAAAGCCATCATCTCTTTTGTTGAATAACTGAAACTGTTCATAGGAAGCCGTCACCTGCTATAAAAGCTGACTGAGAAACTAACTAAAAAAAAAAAGCTATAAAAAATTAGCATGTGTTCCTGCTTCACAAACTTTTTTTTTTTTTTAACCCTGTGCTGTCAGGTACGGAAGCCGAGAGCGGCCATGGTACATATAAACTTTTTTCTGATGGTTTTCTCGAGATAACGAGTTATTTATCTCATTATCACGAGAAAACAAATTCAGGTCAATTTAATTTTATTTATATAGCGCCAAATCTCAACAAACAGTCGCCTCAAGGTGCTTTGTGTTGTGGGTAAAGACCCTACAATAACAGAGAAAACCCAACAGTCAAAATGACCCCCTATAAGCAAGCACTTGGTGAAGGTGGGAAGGAAAAACTCCCTTTTAACAGGAAGAAACCTCCAGCAGAACCAGGCTCAGGGAGGGGCAGTCATCTGCTGCGACCGGTTGGGGCTGAGGGGAGAGAGACGAGACAAAAGACATGCTGTGAAAGAGAGGATGAGATTAATAATAATGATTAAATACAGAGTGAAGTATAAACAAGTAAATAAAGGTGAATGAGAAGAAACAGTGCATTATGGGACCCCCCCTCAGCAGCCTAGGCCTATAGCAGCATAGCTAAGGGGTGGTTCAGGGTCATCTGATCCAGCCCTATCTATAAGCTTGATCAAAAAGGAAAGTTTTAAGCCTAATCTTGAAAATAGAGAGGGTGTCTGTCTCCTGAATCCAAGCTGGGAGCTGGTTCCACAGACGAGGGGCCTGAAAGCTGAAGGCTCTGCCTCCCATTCTACCTTTAAGTATCCTAGGAACCACAAGTAAGCTAGCAGTCTGAGAAC
>JAMQGT020001719.1:0-33605 GCA_024447675.2 Pterophyllum scalare | reverse complement strand
AACTAATCAAGCTCTTTCTATGCAGTCAGATCCTCTCAGTGTAACAGTCTGCTTCTCCAGCCATTCTCCCATGTCTTTTAACCAAGATTTAAATGTTCAAAGTCTTCCCTTAAACAGTTTCATACTTGGGACTTTTTGTATTTGTATTCTGCCACTGACTCCAGATGGGTCTACTACAGAGTAAGCTCAATATATCCAGACTTTCTTTGTGCTAGCTGGCTTGACCAAACATAAAACCCCTGTCAGAGATGACGGGTGTCACGACTCTAGTTATCAACTTACTCTGTTAACTCAGGCTTTCTGCCTCAGGCACTGTGGACGCTCACATAAAAAGGAGAGTTTGACGCATCACTAAACCTTTCTTCCTCACAAAATCAATAAATTGAGCACTGCTTACTCCAGTCTGAGACATTGTCAGATAACAGGTGCTAGAGCTCTAAAAATAGCATAAAGAAAATAACCACAAAAGGTAGAGATGCACCAATTGCCCAGCCGGGGACTGGAATTGGCTGATTTCCAGTCTTCTCTGCCCAGACCAGTGACCGGCCAATCGGCATCCGATATCTGCTATTATGAGCCTATCTATGAACTGGCAAATAGTTGCACATGCACTCATAGCCACACACAAACATGTTGTTTGCGTGGAAGCTCTTCACTGTAAGTGAAGACAGAAAGTTCATCAAAATAAACCACAGGGGAACATTTTAATAAAGCTAACAAAGGCAGTGTGGCTAAAGCTTTAAGCTAAAGCAATCTAGAGTTCAGAGCCAGCCATAAGCCAACAACCTTGGTATGAGCAAAGAATCAAAACTGTTATGAGAAAAATTATAAATCTGTTGCAGCAGCTTTTGTTCAGTAAGGTAAAATATATCACGTAAAGGTGGGTGTACAGCAACTTATTTTTAGTTGACTATGTGTACCGTTAAAGTTTGATCATTTCCTTTAATATGAAAATAATATTTTGCATTGACGAAAAGTTTATTTTTATTTGTATATGCTGTCAATTATAGTTGTTAGAAAGAAAACTGAAATCAGCAAAAAAATGGTAACAAAAATTAGAAATTGAAATCAGCCCAGAAATTTGAAGTCAGCAGATTTCTAGCAAAAGGCAACACTTGCTGCAAATAAGATAAGAGAGTCATTAAATTTGTTTTAGTTGTTATGCTCAGTTGTCTTAAAACCTAGCATAGCAATGCAGGAGGAAGACAAAAAAGCTAGCCTGGCTTGCCCTTTAACTTTCCACCAGACAGTAATTCTTTGATTTAATATAGCTAATCTGCTTCTGAATAGAATAAAATCATGATTATGTGCTAAACCCAGTGAAACAACGGAAGAATCTCTTTTTGTCTGTCTGTCTGCCTGTACTTTGAATCTCATGATACGACCTATGTTAAATTCGGCTGTGTTTTGCAGGGGACTCAAGGAGGTGCACGGTTGAGTTTGAGCTGTTTGGATAAACAGGCTCTATTTGCGGTCTGTTGGGTTCAGGAAAAAGGTATCTTAATTGCCCCTGTTGCTAGGCAACACCATTAAAGCACTCTGACCTCATAATGATGTCATCAGTTCGTTAATGTAGTTTATACATAAAGTTCCACAGACTGTGACATCTGATGCTAACATGCCTGTGGTAGCAGGCACGTTAAGTGGTAAATGTTATAGGGACAATTCACCCGAAATTCAAATTTACATATTTTTCCTGTGGGCTTAAGTGCTATTTATCCCTCTAGATTATTTTGTTGTGAGTTACATGTTTTAAAGATATTTGATGTAGGATAGTCTGTCTTCTCTTGAATATCATAGAACTAAATGTTGTTTCTCTTGTGGTGCTCACTGGCAGTTCAAGGTAATTCAGTGATTATGGGTAAGTATAGACTATAACCTTCTTAGAGAATCCATCAACATGGGACTATAAAAGAAACAATACTCTCCTTTGAGATGGACTTAATGTCCAACCTGCCACCGCCTCAGACCTATACCTAGAAAAATCTTCTTCCATCTCCAATATCTCGAGATGCCTTGGCCGACCGCATCCTAATCCATATCCTCAGGCCAACACCTAAAGTAATCTCTCACCCTTTCTTTTACATCATTCCTTATCCTGATATTCCTCATATCCTCTGCCTATTTCCCCAGCTCTGTCCTCATTTCTCTACCAAGCTCTAGTGAACCATTGTCCTTGCCCAGCTCATTGACGGTGCTACTAAATCACGCTGGATTCTTTCTCGCATGGAGTATTAGCTTACGTTGCTCTGTTATTGCTAGCTTTGGCCCACAGGCATCTGGGTTCTTCATGGTTCTGCTTACGACTGTCCTTCTGCCTCCACGCGCATATATGGGGATGCACGCCAATTCACATTCATGCACACATCCCAGATTATTCTCAGCATGTTGCAGAGGAGATAAATGGCTTCTCTGTTGCACAGCCACAGGTTGGCCAAGCCTGGAGGGAAAAGGATCCATTTGAGAGCTTTGCAACATGGGGCAGGGTTTAGGGGATAAGGGAGAAAAGCAGAGGACACCTAAAATTGAATCATGATGATTTCCAGTATACATGCTCCAGGATGATTGGATTGGAAAATCTGCATTAACAGAGAGAACAATGCAATGTGATTACAGAAGAAAAGGTATTTTATGTTTAACTGAATTTATCTTGAATTAAAAGTTTAAAATGTCGAGTTAACAATGTTTAATTGAAGAATAGTAACCCAGCAAATAGAAGTTTATTATTGTTCATAAATATCTGATTTGTGAGCTCATAAGAGGAGGGCAACGGCAACAATATGTCCTAGTTAGAGCCATCTGCCTCACAACAGGAGGAGGATCTATCTGTTCTGGGAAATACCTACTGATGGGAAACACCTGAAGGGAAATGTGACCCACTGTGAGTCACTGAGAAGTCTAGTCATAATTTTTTTAAAAGGATGCATCAACTAGCTAGTTAGCTTAGAAAATCTAAAAAGGCCTTATTTTATAACTCTTCTGGTATTGTTTTGTTTGTTGTCATACCCTTTATAAATACATAAATATTCATTGTTCCATCCATCCATCTATTTTCTTCTGCTTATCCAATTGCTGGTTGGGGGGGGGGTGGAGTCTAACCCAGCTGCCATAGGGCGAGAGGCGGTGTACACCCTGGACAGGTCGCCAGCCTGTCGGGTGGTGTTTAAATTTTTATTAGTACTCTTTGATTGTGTGATAGGTCTTGCCAAGAGAGAGGATATTTGACACATGGACAGCAGCAGCACATCTCTCTGTCATGGAATTATTTAGCGTTGATGCAGAAAAAAAATGGTGTCTTTTACTGCCTTTCAGTCTGCAACCCCCCTCCTCCTTCTTTTATTGTCACCCAATTTATGACAAGCCTCACATAACTATTCTGTATTTTAAAAAGCACTCTTTGTGGACAGTCCACATACAGCCACTGTATAATCTACTGGCCCATTGTGGGGCCCTGGGTGAACTTGGCATACAAGGCCATCCTCATTGACATGCATGCCCATGAATCACTGTCAGAGACAGAGCTATTCTAGTGGTACTGCACTTGTGAGCTTGGTGCAATACTGTTTAAACAAGTAGAATAATGCAGTGTGATCATGCTCACACATATTACTATTGCCACATATAGTCTATAGTCTTAAAACAATGTGTGAAACATTTTGGTTTTACATCAGCAAATCAGCTCAGTTGTGACTGTATTTTGGCATGCTGAAATCTCTCAGCAAGTTACAATTTAATTTCATTCAGTCTAGCCTTTCAGTCTAGCCTGCATTTTAATCAGAGTGATCAATGAATGTAGACTACGGCCGCATGTATGCAAGTATTCTGGAAGTACTATAGATGTAGATCCAATCAGTCTTTATTTTGAAATGACATTTCAATGACAAAAAATAAATAAAAAGTGGAAGTTTAAGTAAGTCCATATATTAGATATACATTGTAATACAAATTAGGATTATTTTTTCATACTGGTCAGATCAAGCAGTACTCAGTTTGCTGTAGTGTGCACTGTGCTATAATGAGATAGATTCAGTCAGACCAACAATTCGCACAAATGGATTAAGTCAAAGTCACTTTCCTTGTCTTCATGGCTGCAAACTCAGTAATAAAATCTGTGTAATCCAGCTTGGATGCAACATCCCTTTCAACTGATAGCAATGCAGCTGCAAAGCCACATAGTCTGCCCTCCAGTACATAGGTGTGCAAAGAGTTCTTTCTTTTCTTTTTTCTTAGTTTTAGCTTTGGAAAGCTTTGTTTCCTCAGTACCACTGTTACTGGGATAATAGTTTTGTGGCCCCTCATTTCAGGGCATAAATATACTGGGACCGTTCCATGAGTTGAGCTTACTTTTGAGAGATGATCCCAAAGAGAACAACTACAGGACTTCAAACACTTTGTTTTCTCAAAAGGATTGAAGGAACTCTCCCTAACAGTAAGATTAGTCTCTTTCAATTTACATGGTTTGGTCAGATCAAAAAGAAACCTGCATTTGTTTAAAAAAAAAAAAGCCATTTAAAAAAATCAATGAGAGCTTGGATCACTTCGATGTAATATGTTAAGATTTCATTCCAAGTTTGGGGTATATTCATTTGACTTTGATTCACTTTTCTCTCATGGATTTCAAAAGCAATCTCTGCTGCAAAGGGTGTTGCAGCTTTTGTTCTGAGTGATTCCCACAGTTAATGAGAAGCTGCAAATATCATAGAGTCATTTAACCCTTTAACACTGCTTTTGGAAAACAAATTTCCATATCTGCCAATGTTAAATTCTGGATGTGACAACCACATTGCATAAAGCAAGTCCAGGAATAAGGACTACTCAACTATGAGTTTCAACTTCCAAAGTTGATCAGTTATTGTATCCTTGACTCTGACAGTCATTTACATTCAGTCCACGGGCCTCTAGTTCAGACAAGAGTTTATTGGGATGAAATCAATAAGGTGTTCTTCTACACTGGCTTCTAATGATGTCATAGTGACAAAACAGTTGTCATTGACATTTACTGACATTTATTTGATGACAAATAATCGAGAATCAAGAAGCAGAGAAAAGCATCCTGCTCATAGAGTTTGTGGCCATGAAAGAAAGTATCTCATTTTGAATTTTGAGCCTCATTTCTTATACAGCTGATACATACGGTAGTTTCATTTGTTTCACAACTCTGTAACCACAGAAAGGTTACAGAGTTGTTCTCTGCATAAAGTTTTGCTTTTGTATCTGTAAATTGTGTATCTAGAATGTGCACTAAAAACAAATTCCTGCCAGTTTGCCTTTTCACTTTTTATCTGTCCTTGATATTATTCATCTTTAACTGTCACTGAATCTAGTCTTCATTTAGTCTCCATCCATTTTGTGACCCTTGTGATATGCTGATGGGACAGTTAGAATTTTTCTATGCAGATAAATGTTTTCAGTTATTATTGCCATATCTTGCATTTTTAGGCTCACTTGTACAGTTTAAAACAAAATGAAAATGCAAGCCAGTATCTGAGTCTTTCCACCACTTTTTTTACACAGAATAAAATAGTTTGAGAAATAAAAGTTAACATGGTGGCAGACACCTTTTCACTTTTTCAGATGCACTGGCCAATACCACTACTCATTAAGCTCTCCAAGCTGCACTGACACTTCTCTTTCACTTTTTGAAGCAATGCTCTTCATCACCAGGTCTCATCTCCCACAACAGTCCCTCATAACTTGAAGTGACTTTAATTTTCTTATTTATGTAAGTACCCGACTCATTTCTGAAAACTTACTCACACATTGCATTGATTCCTTTTCTGCTCCAATACACCAGCAATGAGAAGGCATCTGCACTGCATAAAAAAGAAGAAAAAAATAAAAGGAAAAATCAGAGAATATATTAAAGCTAAAGTATCACAACACGACATCAAAGATCCTTTTTTTTTTTAATTACAATGGTAAACTGACTCCTTGTGGTGGGCGGTTTTCATTTCAAATACGTAAGTCCACACAACCCAATGTTAATTTTAAGAGGTAAAGAGTGGATCTGCTTCTTGCAGAGTCAGAGTTCCTGGAAGGATAGTGTTTTCCCAAAAACTGAAAACAGTTCTTCATTTAGTGCCACTTTTGGGGATTACATCTCAAAAAAATTTGAAATATTCCAACTATGACTCGTAGCTGTGCATGTATTAAAATTAAGTTTTCGATAACGGTGATTAAACACTATTTATTTATACTGAACACTGTAAATTGACAGTCCATTTGGTCCTTGTGCACAAGTGTATATAACAATTCTAGTACAAGACCCAGTGTTGCTGTGACATCAGCATAACGCAAAAAACAAAAGAAAAAGAAAAGATGAAATACCCAACACACAAACCAATGCCAACAGACCACAATCAAATCATGCCATACAACAAATAAAAAAAACAGGATCAAACCTTTTGCAGTGATGCATTTTTAGATTTCCTTTATAGCAGATTGTGATTTTAAAAACGGCCTTGGCTCTCTGTATTTATCTGCCTTGTTTTGGACAGCATTTATTCTGAAGGTATGCACAGTTCCCCCACTGTGATATTTGGTGGTAATACTCAAACCTTGGACTCCCACCTGATCAACGGGTTTGCAGGGTTTTGGATAAGGTCCCCCTCAAGATAGGATCTTACTTCCAGAATAGCATCTGCTGAGAGATTCCTTCTTGCAGTGTCATTTTGCTCCTTCATCAAAGAGCCTTCAAACAGCAGACGTTTGGGTCTCCAATTTTACTTCCGGGGTTCCAAGCTCTGTGTCTCTGCCCCCTGGTGGTCGAGCTGGCTGAGTGATTCTCTTGCAGCTGCAAGGCTGCTAGGTTGCAGAGCCTCATCAACAGCTCTATTATTGTTAAAGACCAATTTTTTGAACCTTAGGTCCCCTAGAGATGGAAAAAGTAGAGGTTGACGTACCTGTAGCAGAGGCTGGCACGGCATCAAAGTGAGCTGGGAATCCCAGGAGAATAGGCAAGTTGTTTCTAGCTCTTAGTCTGCTGTTCTCACATATGAATATTAGTTTTGAAGATTAGATTCCAGATGTCAGAGGTGAACTGGAAGCCATGGTCTGCAATTGCTTACCCAAAATACAGACTTGTGAAAAAGTAAGCATATACCAAGGAAATGTTTTGACATATTTGGATAAGCAAACTTTTATTTTTTTTTTTACAATATCAAAATATTACAGTTATGCTAAATTAAAATAATTTAGGTGCCACATGATTTATTAGCAAGAAGGAAATTGCAGCAAATTGTATACAAATCCACACAATTTTGTATAAAATAATATTTCTTGTATTCATGGGCTTGTATGAATGATTTATTAAAAGAAAATGCACTGATAACAAAATATGATCTATTAATTAATCCTGTTTCATAACATAATAAAATCAATACATGGTTTCTTGGTTGCTAGTAAAATGATGCAACAAATATAGACATTGCTTTAGACCAGTGGTTCCCAACGTGTGGGCTAGGGCCCCCTGGCATGCCGCAAAGATGCTGCAGGTGGGCTGCACTAACAACAGAAATTCAGTTTGAAATTATTCACAAGCACAGTCTGTCACAGTGCTAACATAGATAAACAGACAATGTTCACATTCACACCTACAATAGTTTTTATATAGTCATTCCATCCATCTATTTTTTTAACCACTTATCCAGTTTAGGGTCACTCCTACAATTTAGAATCACCAGCTAACCTAACATGCACATATTTGGACAGTGGTAGGAGGCCAGAGTACCTGGAAGGAATCCATGGAGGCATGGGAAGAACATTCAAACTCCACACAGAAGGGCCCCAGCTCACCAGTGGATTCAAACTCAGGACTCTCTTGCTGTGAGGAGACAGTGCTAACGACACACCAACATGCACCCCAAAGAATAATTAAAGACTAATTCCATTAAGCTTGAATAGTTGGTTCTATAAAAAACATGAAATTAATTCAATAATTAAGAAAGCAATCAGAAGGGTAGTCAGTTAAATTAGAAGTTGCAGCCCTAAATAGCTTCACACATTCTATAACTGCACTCTATAACTTTTCTGTCACCATGTCAACAGTCATCCCTATTCAGTTCATGTAGCTTTCTTCCTGCTCATCTTTCATTTTGTTCTTTCATGTTTTTTCTTTCATTTTGATTTTTTTCTTTTAACTAGCACCACTTCCATTTGAGCTCCCGTCCTTAACTAGTGAGATACTAACTAGCTTTTTCCACTGTTAAACTACACTACGACATAATACTACTTTTCACACTCACATCAGCAGCATTATTGCTGCTGATAAATAATGGGGCATTATATTTGCTCATTAACCAATTAAACCAATTCCCTTGTGAAATAAAATTTCCTGCAATTAAAGTAAACAGGGGGATCTAATTATGTTTAAGAGTTTTGTCAAAACATTTTTAGCAAAGTAGTCAGTTTGAAATGTCCAGAAAGGATTTATCATTTTAAAAAGTTAAAAACAACAATTTTAATATATTATTAACATTTCTTTAAAACACATCACACATAACAGACACCAAGATGATCATTATTACTACTGCATCTGACATGTTTGAAAAGGGGCGACTTTCACATCAATGATTTGTTTCTGGTTTACATCATACATGCTCTGCAAACAGGTGGCGAGTGATTGCAGCCGAGGCAGCGTTTTGCATGCCAGCTGTGTGCAACTGCGGCAATCTGCTAGCAGCCAAAGAGGTTTTTGGTGCAGCACCCTCTTTGCAACCAATTTTACTTCACAGCTGCCAACCAACACAGGAATACACATTTTTCCCTAGTGAACGGTGGTTTCCAAGGGGTTGCTGGCCAGTCCTTAGGTGTCATCGTCCTGGGTCCTTTTGACCCAGTGTGTTTTGTTTATGCTTTGTTTTATACTGGATTTATCTTTTCTGGGTTTCTGTTGTTGTGGGGTTTGGTTATGTTTTGATTTCCAGCTCCTTGTGTTCCCTGGGGTTCAGTGTCTAGTCTGCGTCTTTGTTCCCTTGTCTGACTTCCTGTTTTATTTTGATAGTCTTCTGGTCCCTGTGAGTTGTGTTCTGTTTTGCTTCCCCCTTGTCATTAGTGTTATTTGGGTCACCTGTGTTCCCAGCTGTTTCCACTCCCCTCATCAGCCCTCTTGTGTATTTAAGTCCTGTGTGTCCGCTGTTTGTTATTGTGTCCTTGTCTTGTCAGTAGTTCTGCCATTGTTCACTTTGTTTTGGCCTATGCTGCCTGCTCTGGATTCATGGTTTTGCCTTCTGTTTTTGCACCTGAGAAAATAAAGCTTTAATTTAAGTTAAGCTATCCGCCAGGTGTATCCTGCATTGGGGTCCTCTTTCTTCCCTGCCACAGCATTACATGGCATTAGGCCTGTGTAACCTTAGCCTAAAATCCCTAGCCATGACTCTTGCAATGCCGTACCACAAAGTATTGCTAAAAAAGTATTCCACTATTACACATAATGTTAACTAAGTAGCATACCTGTGACTGGTTTGGGTTAGTAATAATCATATACAGTTAGGAATACATCAGCAGGAAAAAGTGCACAGTAAAAGCAATAAGTAAAGCCAAAGTTGAGGATAGAAGAATATGGCCAAAATGTTAGCCATTATTAATATTCTGCTGGAGTGATTCTGTGTCTGCAAGGAGGCCTTACGCTCCTGTTCTCCCCCTCTCACCAACTGTCTGTTCTCTTAATTGGAGCTGGGAGTCTAGGACCACTTCTCTGACCATTGCACACACCCTTGGGAGGCAGGTCAGTACAGCAGCTAACACAAATATCTGTGTGTGTGTGTGAGAGAGAGAGAGAGAGAGAGCACGCTATGTGATAGCTGTGGAATAGGAAATTGGCTGTAAAAGAACTGAATAAGACTAATAAAAGGCATGTCCTACAAGATTTGCTGTGAGTGTTTAGCCTGACATTGTTGGAATAATTCTTCTTTTATTATTGCTGTTTTCTGATTTCATTAAATTGATTTAATGACACATCATACCAGTTCGCTTACATTTTCTTCTTATAAAAGAGAAGTATTAAATAGAAATCTCCGCATGCTCTCATTGTGTGCTTCACTGACAGCATTTTCTCCGAGCATCTCAACTATTCACCTCATTCATGTCTAAATCAAATCAAGGTCATTTTTTAAGTGTTCTGTAATTTCACTCTTTAGTTTGTAATTTCATTCCTGCGTTATTTTGCAAATGCGATTTTAACACCTCCGTCAGTAGATTTCCACACTGTAAAAAGAAAAAACAAAGTACAATCAGAATGAGGCTTTTTTTTCCCAACGTACCTTAAAGAGCTCAACGTCTCCCATTTAAATGGCTTATTAGTAATCAGGATTGTGAGCCCTGAATGATTGGGGAGTGGGAGGTGACTGGCATTAGTTTATATCTGCTGGAGTCTATCATGTTTTAGGCAAATTCTGTGGAGTGCAATTTTCTAAGCTTTTGATTGTGTGTGGGACCGTTAACTGTGAAATTTGGTAAAGTGCTTTCAGTGAAATGCTTTTTCAGTGGCTGTTTTGCCTAATGATGTGGGACTGTGTTTAGAGAAACAACTTAGTGAAATGAGAATGTGGCCTGGGTGACCGGCATGGTCTTAATATCATTTGATAGCTAAGGCTTTTTGGACATTTTTGTCTTTTACTAATGGTTCCTGTTTTTGTTTGGTTTTTTTTAATCTGTTTTAATAGTTTAATTTTGTTTGTCACAGGATTTAAGCTGTGTTCTGTACATCATTTGGCTTCATGCTCATTCAATATAATTATCTTTTTGTCTCATATTATATTTGTAATTCATGCCTATAATGTGTGTGGTGTGGTTGCTGCTCATAAAACCCACCAAGGTCTAAGCATTGTGTAAATAAGATGCTATAAGAAGAAACAATTGTTTTTACACAGAAAATGCATATATATTATATAAGGCCTTAAAAAAACAGAAGATGTGCATCAAGGACAGACTGCAGTATTATACCCAACCTTTCATTTGAACACCTTAAAGGTAAAGGAAAAAAGCCATCGGTTTCTACCATTCAACACTGGTAGATATTTAAACTGTTATGTAATGGTGTACTTGTATATTTATGTTTATATGACAGTATAAAACTTGAAACATATGTATATAGTATAGTTTTACTCACCTTGAAAAACTTACCCAGTTCAATTTTATTCATATAACATCAAATCACAACAAGCAGGCACCTAAAGACACCCACCACCCATTGGTAGCACAATTAAATTCTTTTCTGATGATTGCTACCTTGATACTCCTTCTGAAGCCTCTTTTTCCACTACAGAATCTTGATAAATAAATAGCTGATATGCGGTTGGCAATCATGCTGTTTTTTTTAGTTAACTGATTTTATCGTGTTACCCTTATTGATGATTCAGAGTGCTGGTGTGTGACTGCCCCTCTGCGTGCCTCCCTGATGGAACCAGATTTTAATTGTACAAGCAAGTCCTCACGGTGACGTAGGATTATTCATTTATTGACATATGCAATAAATAAGAGATCTCTAATGAGGAAAACTCAACATGTCATTTCTTAATTGATTCATTTATTGATAGATTGATTAAACAGAAGTTATGAGTGCATTAGACTGTGCATTTACACAAGTTAGATTAAATTGCAGGAAGATTATGGAGGCTCTGCTGCAAAATTAGAACAAAGGAATGATCTCAGTGTTGTGTATGATAGCAACAAATGAGCTCAATTGTGTGTGTGTGTGTGTGTGTGTGTGTGTGTGTGTGTGTGTGTGTGTGTGTGTGTGATTGAATTGCTCCACAACTGTGTGAGACACTCCATCTATGTATGACAACCTTTCCCTCCAAGCAGGATCTGTTTTTTTTTCTTCTTGTCTCTATCTAACACTTTAACACCAGCTTAGCTAAAGCTGAATATGAACCCCATCTTGATCATGAAGCATATATTGTATATATGTAATAAATAAGACTGTGTGTATATGTATGTTCGAACATGCTTGTGCAAAATATGTCAAATCTAAGATAAAATTAAGGTTAATTTAATTGTCAATAATATTCTTCTGAACAGATGTTGTCATAAGTTTAGTGTTTCAAAGAAACCCAAAGGAGATGTGACTAAATGACAATTACTAGAATAGGACATCAAAAAAGCCAAAATCATTCAACCCAGGCCTGCAGAGATGCTTGTAAATTTGTACCAGATGAGACAGATTTATGAACGGAGCTGCTGCTGATTAGATCTCAGCTAGTCAGAAAACATCTGCTGGTTTGAAATGCAGCATGTGTTTCTGCTTTCAGATTGTTCTCAGTTCTCGAAGGACCTGTTGGATTCAAACATCCTGATTGTCTTTATAAAGAACAAATAAACCACCTTATTAATATCAATTGCAAATTATCAAATGTGTAAGACTTTGTCAGTGACAGTACCTTCCCTAAAAGGCACTGTGAAGTAAGCATGCTGTGCAGCTGTGACTTACTATGACTTACTACACAACACAGTTTTTTGGGGGTTTTTTTTTACTCCTGTGACAACCTTCCATGTCTGTCGTTTTCAGCACGTATTCTCCTGTTAGGTTGAAGTGCTGCTATATTATCAGACTCTCCTCAGTCTGTCTGCCCAAAGCTGACTCATTGCTTGGCATTCACTAGTGCCACCCACACCAAAAACTCCTCACACACTCTCCATCACAGTAGTGCCTTATCTGTTTACATCTGTCCTTCTTGCCCACTTAGAGACAGACACACATCAGGGTGGCAGCCTCAAGCTTGTAAATGTCAGAGGGTAAAAAAAATAGGGGCCAAAGAATGAAATGTTATGTTTAAATGACCCATTTTTTTGGAACTTTTCTTTTGCATTTATTTTTTGCTGTTAAATAGGAGATAGAGATGGATCATTGTGTGTCTTGTCCTGTGCAGTGTCCTGTATTGACTAAATCTATGGCCTGGTATGAGTAGGTGGGTTACATGAGCAGTAACATTTGCTCTTACACTGGTTTTAACTGTTAAATCTGCTCTTCATTGTTTTCTTTTCTTTAATGCTTCTATCATATTTTGTTGCTGCAAGTATATTGTATTTAATAAAGTTTTTGGCAAAGACCAAAAGTTTACCTTTGCGTCTGTATGATTTTGCCTGCAGGAAGATCTTCCAACCTTTGGCATACAGGGTTATTCGCCCAACACAGCACAACAATCTATTCAAGCACCCAAACAGACGCACATATTTTCTCTCTCATTCTCTTATCTGAAAGTAAACACATCTTCATTTTGTGCTGGAGGCTGCATGCCACACAGTGTCTGTTGTAATCTGCCTCCTCCTGACAATTCTCAATTCAGATGCATCTGAGCGGCAACACCAATCTGTTTTGTCATACATCAATTTCACAATCTGTATCAACCAGCACTCTGCAGCAACCTCTCCCTTTCTCAACCTCTCACCATTGAATTTCTCTCCCAATTTCTTACTCTCTTTCTCCTTGTCTCACTTTTCCTCCTCTAGTCCTAAGTGTCTTTCTAAATTTTGGGGATTTCTGACTTACTAGTAAGAATTTCAACAGATTGAGACCTTGGGAGTGACCTTTGGAATGTCACTTAGGCAGGTCCTCCCTTTCAAATGAGATTCTAAAGGGCTGTTTAAGGGTTAAGATTTGCTTTTAGGGTTATAGTTGTAAACAACTGGAGTTTTTCTTTTTTTTCAAATGCTAAAATTATACCTAGTGCACCGCTGTGTGTTTCTTTTCAGGGGTTTTATGTTTTATAAGCCCAGCAAGTAAAGCTGGCTTTTCAAAGTTATGTAGAGGCATAAGTACAGGTGTCATTCTGTAGGTCGTGGACATGTTTAATTTTTCTTTGCTAGCTTGTTAGTGTTATCTCTTTGGCTGCTGAAGGAGAGAAGTAGTGCATTACAGTGCATAGTGGGGATGCCAGTCCCATAAACTATTAAAAAGCAGTAGAAAAAAATCACTTGAATATCTTTTATAGTTTTCCATAATTGGTAAGAGACATTTCATCAAAGCTTCTATATTTCTCTCAAAACCCATATCTATACTCCATTTACAAACCTCTAACACTTCTAGCAAGCTCAATCACATCAAAACACTTTGATCTGTGCACAAAACCAAGCAGTGTTTTCAGATCATACACCCAGTGAATAAAAATTACTACTGTATTAATATAGGGTGGGATAGTGATCAGCAGTGTCATTTCACAACAAGGAGGTCTTATGGTTGATTCTGCCCGCTGGGGCCTTTCTGTGTGGAGTTTGTATGTTCTCCCTGTGCCTGCATGGATATTCCAGCTTCCTTCCTCAATCCAACACACTGCCATCACCATGTTTGACTGTTAGTATGATGTTCAATTCAATTCAATTCAATTCAATTTATATAGCACCAAATCACAACAAACAGTCGCCTCAAGGTGCTTTGTACTGTGGGTAAAGAACCTACAATAACACAGAGAAAACCCAACAGTCAAAACGACCCCCTATGAGCAAGCACTTGGCGACAGTGGGAAGGAAAAACTCCCTTTTAACAGGAAGAAACCTCCAGCAGAACCAGGCTCAGTCATCTGCCGCGACCGGTTGGGGCTGAGGGGAGAGAGACAGGACAAAAAACATGCTGTGGAAGAGAGCCAGAGGTTAATAATAATGATTAAATACAGAGTGAAGTATAAACAAAGTAAATAAGGTGAATGAGAAGAAACAGTGCATTATGGGACCCCCCCCTCAGCAGCCTAGGCCTATAGCAGCATAGCTAAGGGGTGGTTCAGGGACATCTGACCCAGCCCTAACTATAAGCTTGATCAAAAAGGAAAGTTTTAAGCCTAATCTTGAAAATAGAGAGGGTGTCTGTCTCCCAAATCCAAGCTGGGAACTGGTTCCACAGAAGAGGGGCCTGAAAGCTGAAGGCTCTGCCTCCCATTCTACTTTTAAGTATCCTAGGAACCACAAGTAAGCCAGCAGTCTGAGAGCGAAGTGCTCTATTGGGGTGATATGGTACTATGAGGTCTTTGAGATAAGATGGGGCCTGATTATTCAAGACCTTGTATGTTAGGAGAAGGATTTTAAATTCTACTCTAGATTTAACAGGGAGCCAATGAAGAGAAGCCAATATGGGAGAAATATGCTCTCTCTTTCTAGTCCCTGTTCTTTTTATGAAATGCTGTGTTAGTTCTACTACAGATGTAAGGGGACATAAACCTTTCAAAAAGTTCAACTTATTTCTCATCAGTCCACAGAATAGTTCAGTTCCAAGTTTTCTCCATTTATGGATCATGGCTTACACCGTGGTTCTCTAGAAGCCTTAGAAATGGCTTTGTAACCCTTTCCAGACTGATAGACATCATTGAGCTTGTTTCTCATCTGTTTGTGAGTTTTTTTAGATTGTGGTATGATGTGCTTCACATTGTCAGACAAGTTTATTTAATATATTTCTTGTATTTACTCAGGTTATCTTTGTCTAAAATTAAAATTTGTTTGATGATCCAAAACATGCAAGTGTGACAAATATGCAAAAACAAAAGAAATCAGGAAGGGTCCAAATACTTTTTTCACAGCACTGTACAGGCTTCGCTTACTAGACTTGACCTGGAACATAGCATAAGTCTGCATAGCATCACGTTAACGCGTAGGCTCACACAAGATCAGGACTGCATGCGCTTCTCCCCAGCATCTCGAGATGCTCTGTATCATATTAAAAGACATGATTATTTTGGTTATATGTCCTTTTTGTTTTTTTGTTTTCTTCATGCAGGAGAAAGGCTGAACATCAGGACTTGTTCCACATTTTAGCACAAACATCACAGTTCACTTGCATTTAGTTAATACATGTAAATCACCAAATACCATTCATGTATATGTTAAGTTTTCAGTTTTTTGCTCACACTTTGCCCTACAGTTTCACATCTGTTGCAAACTTTTTTCCTTTCCCTTGACTAATCAAGATCCAATATCAAAAGACATAATGCTCTTCACCTGTCATTTTAATCTACAGTTTAATAATTAGCCTGATTTTCCACTCCCAATAACAACACATAGGATGTGGTGTCTCTAAAAATATAGCTGCTCAATTCACTGTTAAATCTCCTGCAGAGCAAATAGTGAGAAGGAGTGCTGTAACTTGCTCTATCAATGTTGTATGACTCTGTAAATGAAACATTAATGTAAAACTGGAAAAAGTCTGAACAACAGAATACCATCAGATTAACAGATGAACAGAAAAATGAATTTAGCAATGTTACATATCCCACATCTGAAAAGGGCTACAAGCCGTTCTTAGTCTTCCTCTTCTTCATCCTACCACCTCATGCAAACTTTTGCTTCTCTGCCTGTCAGATGTTCCCATCAATTTTTCGTACCAACTTCCAACTCACCTGTGCTTCCTGTGCACTCATAACTGACACATTGGTTTCATCACACAAGAAACAAGTGTGAAAATTTTTGAGTCATTGTGGGTAAGAAATGACACATCTGTGCTGTAATTGTGCTCAACTTCAACCACTTGTGGTTGCCATTATGCATCATAAGACATCATGATGGAAAATGTGTTTTAGTGGTGTGAAGGGTTTTGTGAGAAGAGCCAATAAGATATGCAAATTTTTCTCGGTAGGTGAAAATGGTTTATAAAAGAAGGCTTGATTCAGTAAATCAGTTTAGGATGGTGTGAAACTGGTTCAGAGAATGGGATTGAATGTTTTAGCAATTCAAAAAACAGAAAATCTCTTCAGGCTCTTTTTAAAGCCATGCATCTTAGACTACTATAGAAAAGATAGAACAGTTTATTATTCAGCTTTCAACTTGGAGATTGCAAGTCTGGATTTTTACGCAAAAGCCAAATAAATAAATGACTGCCTGGAAGATAATAAAACACAAAAATACATATTGAATTTTTTTGCACTATGACTATTTTTTCATTTCTAACTAGAATTAAAATAATATAGAAATTTCCTTTCCATATGTGTGCAGAGAACAGCACTCGCATGCTGGTGTTACTATTGCTTTGTTTGTGGACTAGTTTTCTGACTACACTTTTTAATGGAGCTTCTGTACCATTAGGTGGGGGATAAAAACCTATGACACAGTACACAGGTGAGCAAATTATAAAGTGAGACACACAGACAAAAAGTGTGTATGTGAATAAAGCAGGGTGAGGAGAGGAGAGGAGTAGGTTTTATATTCATTAGTGTTTTCTACCTATTCCATTATTATTATGCTGCTGCTGCTTTTACTTTCCCATTTTTGTTTTTAGCTCACACAAACCAAAGCTTCAGGATTGCTTTTCTCCCTGTGGTGAACCATGTGTGAGAGCTTAATGAGGATAAAGGTGAGGCAGGTATCAGAACAATGAAAAAAAATACAAATGAAAGAATGAGCAAGAAAAGCTGCGGCTATGCTAATGGACTTAATGGGTGTATTGAAAAAGGGTGAAAATGTCTTTCCTTTACCTGGCCTACAGTCTTGATGGGCTGCTGAGCTAAAGGGGGATGGGGTGTGTAGCATTTTAACAGTCCAAGGAGAGCTTTTTAGGATTTTTTTCTTTATGCTGTGTTCTGGGGACAGCAAAATCAGTAGGTAGGCTGGTTTCAGTAGCATTATCTCTGCTCTCTTTAGTGACTGTATCCTTTAGGTATTATAGATTTTTCTATATTTGTTACTTGTACTTTTGAGCTGCCTGAGTTGATCCAGGCTTATTTAGTTTAAGAAATAATTTGTCAATAAAACCAATAACAGTTTATGGTCAAATAAATCATCATTAACGATTATTAAATAGTCACAAGATTTTGATTGTCATTCCCAGTTATCACCTTTTTTTGTGCATAAATTTGGCTGCCCTAGCTAATTATAGGCCAATCTCCAACCTTCGTTTTCTCTCAAAAATTCTTGAAAGAGTAGTTGTAAAACAGCTAACTGATCATCTGCAGAGGAACGGTTTATTTGAAGAGTTTCAGTCAGGTTTCAGAATTCATCACAGTACAGAAACGGCATTAGTGAAGGTTACAAATGATCTTCTTACAGCCTCTGACAGTGGACTCGTCTCTGTGCTTGTTCTGTTAGACCTCAGTGCAGCTTTTGATACTGTTGATCATAACATTTTATTACAGAGATTAGAGCATGCCATAGGTATTAAAGGCACTGCACTGCAGTGGTTTGAATCATATTTATCTAATAGACTCCAGTTTGTTCGTGTAAATGGGGAGTCGTCTTTACACACTAACGTTAATTATGGAGTTCCACAGGGTTCTGTGCTAGGTCCAATTTTATTTACACTATACATGCTTCCCTTGGGCAGTATTATTATAAAGCATTGCATACATTTTCATTGTTATGGAGATGATACTCAGTTTATCTATCCATGAAGCCAGGTGGCACACATCAATTAGCTAAACTGCAGGACTGTCTTAAAGCACATAAAGGCCTGGATGACCTCTAATTTCCTGCTTCTAATTTCAGATAAAACTGAAGTTATTGTACTGGGCCCCACAAATCTTAGAAACATGGTGTCAAACCAGATACTTACTCTGGATGGCATTACCTTGGCCTCCAGTAATGCTGTGAGAAATCTTGGAGTCATTTTTGACCAGGATATGTCCTTCAACGCACAGATTAAACAAATATGTAGGACGGCTTTTTTTGCATTTGCGCAATATTTCTAAAATTAGAAACATCCTTTCTCAGACTGATGCTGAAAAGCTAATCCATGCATTTATTACTTCTAGGCTGGACTATTGTAATTCATTATTATCAGGCTGTCCTAAAAGCTCCCTGAAAAGCCTTCAGCTGATCCAAAATGCTGCAGCTAGAGTACTGACAGGGACTAGAAAGAGAGAGCATATTTCTCCCATATTGGCTTCTCTTCATTGGCTCCCTGTTAAATGCAGAATAGAATTTAAAATTCTTCTTCTCACATACCAGGTCTTGAATAATCAGGCCCCATCTTATCTTAAAGACCTCATAGTACTATATCACCACAATAGAGCGCTTCACTCTTATACTGCTTTAGCTTTAAGACTAAAACATTCCTTTTTTATAAAGCTTATAGTTAAGGCTGGATCAGGTGATTTGCGGAAGATATTGCCAAGGGGAAGAAGATAAGTGATGAAAAGAAGGGGTCCCAGTACAGAGCTTTGAGGCACACCTGAAGTTACAGGGGGGGGGGGGATTTAAAAGACTTAAGTTGGATGAACTGAGTGCGGCCTATGAGATAAGAATGGAACCAGTCAAGAGGGGTGTGGGTGATGCCAATAAAAGATAATCTATTGAGGAGGATGTTGTGGGAGACAGTGTCAAAGGCAGCACTCAGATCAGAGAAGATGAGGAGGGAGAGTAGTCCGGAATCAGCTGCCATAAGAAGGTCATTAGTGATTTTAAGAAGAGTAGTTTCTGTGCTATGGCAGGGGCGGAAGCCAGACTGGAATTGTTCGTACAGACTGTTTTGGGTTAAATGGGAGTGAAGTTGAATAGTAACATTTCTTTTTCAAGTATTTTGGAAATAAAAGGTACATTCATTCAAGTTCTGGTGTGATACAGATACTTTGGCTGTGGGAATTTGCAGACACTGAGTACCAATCAGATATCAGTGTTTTATTAAAAAGCTGTATTTCTCACTCTGAGGAGGTAATTGGAGGTGGGGGGGGGGATTTGTAAATTAATGTCAGGTTTGACTTAAATATTGTTTCCTAATTTTGAAAATAAACTTTCAGTCATACCAACTCACTCTACCAAAGTTTGCCCTCAGTAAAAAAAAAACTTTTGCAAACATATAAAGAAAAGCTATTGGCACTGGAATGAAATGATTCCAAAGCGCTGCTTCTCTGCTGTTAGTGTCTTCCATGTTATGTTTGCTCTGATTTGAATTTGGACCAGTTTCCCCTTCAAGGTCATTTTCTTGTGTATCTCTGGACCACAGTGCAGTTGCTATTTTTAGAGGACTACCCAGAAGTTCTCTTATTAAAACTTGCACTCTAATTTTCTTTTTTCCAAACCCAGAAGTGTCAGGAGTTAGACCAGGAACATATTCAGGGGCTTTTTGATATTGTCAGGATTGTGCACTGTAAATTTAGCCTCCAGAATGACATTGTACTGTAGCTCCTCTGCAACATCCTGAGGCATCTATGGTTTGAGTCACAAAGACATATGACCAGTTGGTAAACAGTGGCAAACAGAGGGTGGTTGCTGGAAGTTGCTGGTAGTCACTAGGTGAAACTGGTCACAGAGAGGTTTATGGTGCAGATAAATACCTCATTGCAATTAATTTGGTCGCTAGCAGATTGTCGCAGGCACCTATAGTTTGCAATGAAGATGCCAACTTGTCTGCAAACACTTGCCAGCTATTCACCAAGGAGTAAAAGTGTGACGCAATCAAATTTTATACACATTCAAAGCAAAGGTTGCACCTTATAAACTGTGTTGGTTGCAGCAGTAAAGCACAATTACCAAATATCAGGTGCAGGTCACCAGAGGTTGCCAAAGAAGAAAGCAAGGCACAAGAAGAAACTATCAAAGTATATGAACAAATAGCCAAGACCTGAAGCTGAATGGAAAACTAAGGATTCAAAACCAACACTAGCACCAGTAAATCATCTTAACAGCCGCTCAGACTCCATGAACAATAAACAGTAACTACAATAGAACTCAGATGACACAAGAACCAATGTTCAAGATGATGGAAAGATAATGAAATCAAAACAGGAATCAGAAGCTCAGTCTTACAATAATTAAAAACAGAACAGTAGATGAACAGTGAAACCAAATGGAAAACATTTAATAATAAACAAGAATCCCAAAACTCCAAAGCAACTCAAATCCCTGCGACCAAAACTCTGTGCTTGTTTCAGTGTATTTGTTGCAGGTTGCAGCATCTTGTGCTCTACCCTTCCTCCCTATGCCACTTACTATCACACAGCAGGTTGTCTTTCTGCTGTAGTGGAGGACCTGCCATCTCACCCAAAAGAATTTCATCCCTTCTATGGTTTACTCTTTCCTTTTAATGGGAAGTGAAATACTGGCTAGTCCCCTTTCCTTTGGTCATCACATCACACTGTGGCATTTTTCTCTGGAGGTATGTGACCTTTATCAGGGAGCAGTGCCCAGTGTTGCTTCAGTTAACTACTGACCCTCTCCAAGGGAGCTCATTAGCCAGCCACACTCTCAACTGCCACTTTCCAGACACTTGGGCAATTAAGCTCTTTACAAATACCACCAATACCTGAGGACAGCCAGCAGTCAGGGACAAACCAGGAGGGCAGAGCTGATGAATGTGTGTTTTTGTGTCCGTGTGTGTCAAAGGAAGGAATAAGTGTCCAAATCCCTGTGTGTGAACATGTTTGGTCTTTTAGCTGTAAACAAGTGTGTGCGGGTGCACTTCACCAAGTATGTGTCACAGTACACTGAGATAATAGCTGATAGAAATGTGATTCACGCCATACCCGTGAAATACAGCCCACATAGGCACAGCTTAAATGTATTTAAACACCAGCCAAAGACTTTACAACAACCACAAGTCATCCATATCACAACCAAACTTTAAAATAATAGTAATAGATTCTTCCATCTTATTGATATGTAGGTTTCTACCAATGTTGTAAAAGAGAGAAAAGAGACTTAAGTAAAAAATTTTATCCTTCTATTTGGTGGGTCCTCACTATTTTGAAGGGGTCAGACTTGCAAAGCCTTTTGTACACAATGTTTGAAACCACACAATGTGCCACCATGCAGTCAGTGAAGTATCACTATATAATATTATCCCTTACTACGCTACTAATACTTTAGGGTTTTTATCCACTGGCTGAGAGCACCCAAAAAGAACAATCTCTTTTTGCACTGCTTAAGCGCAGAAAAGCTTGAATCAGTTGACCTTTGATCTGATATCTCGAAATCTCATTACCCAGCTGTATTGATCTTGTTATTGCTATTTGTTACCCACAGTAACAACCACAACCAGTGCCTGATCGATTATTAGGATCTCTCATTAACCTGCAACTCTAAAGGCTAAAGTACTGTTAACTATGTGACTGTTGAGTGCTGAAGCTTGCCATGTGTGCTCCCTTTTATTACTGGTCTAAAAACATGTCAGTAAATCTTATCCTTGTATACCAAGTCCAATATCAATGTCACTGGAAGTCCAGTTTGAAGCTGGTAAATAACCGAGTTGATATGATCAGAGGAATGACCAGAGCATTGCATCATGTCCTATCTGCCACTGATTGGCAGCTGTTTGGAAAAGGTATGGCTCAGTGGGCTGTGGCACTTGATATGTACTTACAATGTCTTTGAATTCAACTCACAGTCATCCATCTTCTGTCTAACTCCTATCTTTCCTGTCCCTCACATGGCTGCAGCAGTCTGTCCAATTAAATAAAAATGTTTTTAAAAAAATGACAATTTTTCAGTTGGTGTTCTTTTGATCGTGGACAGTGTCATCTAATTTGTGAACTTGAAGAGCTTTTGCCAAAGTTGAAAACTGAACACAGAAACTCTTAATGATAGCACACAAAAGGCAAATTAATGTAATGCATTCAAAGAGCTGTCAAACTTTGGCAAGTTAACCAGCAAAACTCGCAAACTCCACTTTGCATCTCCCGTCCTGCCTGTTGACCTGGAAGACACAAACTCTGTGTGCACTGACGAGGTGGTGTGAAGACAACGATGGAAGGAGGAAAATGGATAATGAGAGAGATAGAGGGATACTCCTTGAAGCAGCATTACACTCCAAGGTGAGCCTAACACTCTATCCAAGACTGTGGTATCCTTCATTAGACAACCCATCTCATTAAACAAGCCTAGCTATAGGCCAGAGTGATACGCTGAAAGAAGCAAGCCTTTATTTAGGAAGTAAGGCCAATTAGCATTTTCTTTGAGAAATCCTTCTTAATGAGGTAACAGGCTTTGACATACAGCCACTATAGTCCAGCTAAATGATTCTTTGAGTCTTTCGGCAGCTCTCCCTAGGCACTATGTCCAAGGCTGTAAATATTTACAGTTCAGAGCCTCTTGGTGGTTGCATTAACAGCAGCTTTTTGTTTGTGGAACAGGTTGAAGTTCAATATGCAAGTTCAATATGGTGGTTGCATTAACAGCGGTGTTTTGTTTGTGGAAAAGGTTGAAGTTCGATATGCATCTGCAATGCAGTTGTTTGTGTAGTTTTAGTAATGATAAGCCCGCTGACTCGGAGGACACAGAGGTATGCAACTGCACATTCTTTGGAGATACTTTCTCCTTCTCTGTCTCTTCACTTAACCACTGAAGCCCATCTTGAAATGGTGAAATACTGAGTGACCGTCTCTTCAGCAAACAATCTTTAATCCTTTCACCTCATCTCCAGTCTGTTGTTAATCCGGGACAGAAAAGGGTGAGGGAACAAGGGGGAACTTGACTATGGTGAAGAATACCAATCTGTGAAAACAGTTGGGTTAATGCTTAACTTTATTCTGATTTGGCTGAAAGCTTAAACTGATTTTTAAAACAGTTTGCTCTTAAAGACGAAAGAGTCAGCTTTTTTTATGAAAGTGGCAGTGCCAGGGGCTTACATTAAAGTACAAACATAGCAGAAAATTGCAGCAATGGTCAAAATGTGATCAACTGGAACAGAAAGGGAAACTAGTATTTTCCATAATTCGCCATTATCCAGCATTTTATGACAACAATTTTGCCAGATAATAAATATGTCATGCTGAAGGAAGGCTTATCAAACTTTTTTTTAATCTGAGATATCAGCTTCTGTCTGCTCATGAAAGGCTTGACTGTAAAGTGAAAGAAGAAGGAAATTAAGGCATCTGAATTGCTTTCTCTTTCCAAATTCTTCTGACCACAGGAATGGGTGCTCCTAGCTATCCGCTGAGAGTCTCTCCTGCCCCCTGCTGATTCCTCTAGGAACGGTTTGGTCTAGCCAGAGAACAGAAAATCCACGAGCTACAGGGTTTAATCCATAACCCACACTAGAAAACAAGGGTTTTCTAGAATGTAATTCCACTAGTCTTTGTGTTAGGGAGGTCTAATAAGATATGAGAAGAAGAGAGAAAATGAAGGGGAAAAAACAAGTGAGACAAGATCATGAATGTAAAGTGTATGAAAAAGTGCCTGGAGAAAGAGGAAAAAAAGACACCTAAGAGAGATCTAATGAAGACCATGCTCTTTAAACCCTCTTCTGTCCAGGTATTTGATCTGTCAAAAGCATTCTGTCAGTCTCTATAACCAGCCCTGTTGATTAAAAGAAAGATTTAGAAAAAGGACTATAAACAGTATCTCACTGTCTGTGTGTATTTCTGCAATACACTCTTTTTCACTCTCTCTCCTTCTGCTTCTTGCTTTGTCTTTATAGCCATGGGCGATGACTGAATAATTCTGTTTGAGATTTGTAAAAGTAAGGGAGAGAAAGACATCTTGACGTGCTGAATGTGAAAACAGTGATCGCTGAGAGGTGAGAAATATCTTGTCTGCCAGAGGTTGTGCCATAGATTCCCAGCTTAGTGTTGAGACATTATTTTGGTTGGAATTTGAATGGCACAAAAGAGAGCGCACTGTGACATCCATATTCTGAAATTTGCACTGTTAGAAAATCAGAGTTGTAATTCTAGCATTGTAATAGTGTGTGCTTCTTTGCTGTTGTCAAAATTAGGCAGCAAAGGTTAATCGATAACAAGAAACTTTAAGGAACTAGAAAAAAATCCAGCAACTGCTTTTGCTGCTACACAAAAATCTGTGTGGTTAGCTTGTTCTGTTATCTACATTCAAAAAGATCTAAGAGTCACAAAGCATTTGTACATGAGAAGAGATGGGACCTCAAATTCTCACATTTCTGGTAACCATCAAAGTTTTTATTTGATTGAGTTTAAGTAAATTTATATTGATATACATTATCTGCTCTACTCTATTTTTAGTATATAGAATATAGTATATATATAGTATATAGGCTATAGCCTTCACTGTTAGTGGCAGGAAAAACATGTGTAATGTAGAAGAGTAAACAAGTACACTTCTTATCATACAAAAAGATCTATTGAGATTTCTTCCCAGCGGAAGAAAAATGAACAGAAGAGCACATGTTAGCATGTGCATTGCTGGTGTGCAACACTGATTCCCTTTGTGCACCAGGGTGATTCTCTGTTGCTGATTGTTCTGGGGTCTCAAGGCAAGGGTCAAGAGAAAAACATTATCCCTCAATGGTGTAGTCAAAGAAGTTGCATCAACATTAGCAGCACTAGCAGATCGGTGGAGGGATGAGGTAGATTGCCAGAGCAGATCCTTATTATTCCTCCTCTCTCTTCTGATCCCTTGTTATCCTAACTCTCATCACTCATCCATCGCCCTGGGAATAAAAGGAATAACTTTCATATTTACTTAATTCCCCAACATGTCTCACAGTGCACCTTAAGGTAATTCCATTTTTGTTGTTGCTTTATATCCTAGTCCTGTGGTCCTTGGGGAGTTTCTGCCTGTCTATTGGAACCCCTGGAGTTGCCCCATACCCCATACACACTTCTCAGCCTTAAGCATCAGGGAGGTTTTTATAAATGTGTTTTTGAAATAATCTGTAGACATAAGCAACTATAATAATTAGTCAGCTAGAAGACCAGTTATCATTTTACCATCACTCTTTGCCTACACATAAATATCAGTGAAACTAGGAAAAACGTTTTTCTTTGCTTTCCTGCCAGTATAGTCTACTTTACTTTCTCTACATGGTGGAAGATAGTAAACTACCTGGTCTCTGTTTCACCGTTCAGCAGCATATGTTCTGGCACAGGAGTGAGACCTGCAAGTATGTGGTTCTGCTGTTTCATCTGTGCCATACAGCATGTGTTACAGTATGTCAGGTATGTAACCAAATTATCTGTGCTATGTCACAAGTGCGTCCAAATTTTTTCATATCGGCAATAAACAATCAGCATAAAAACAGAGAAGTAATGTCGGTGACTGAAAAGAAATTAACTAAAAGTGAAAACCACAATTTATGTTCACATGAAGCAGCATATTTCCATCTTGAATTGAGGAAATTATAAGACAGGGCATTTCACTGAAGTAATGCTGATTATAAATCTATTGATCAACTGCAGAATTTTGTAATTGCAAGACTGGCTCATGGACACAGTGAAGCTTTGTGCAGCGTAACAGGAGAACTCAACTGTTGTTTCAGGGAATGATGCTTTAGCATTCTTTTATTTTAATTACACTCAGGAGGAGGGTTAACAGGATGGCTAGTACCATAAAAACCACATTCATATCTGAGAGGTTCTCCTCTGTCAGCAACCGTATCATTACAGTGTCGCATCTCAGAACAGGAGTGCTAAATGCAGCGATTATGTGGAACATCTGTCGGTAAAACAATTTCTGGTGCAACAGGAGAGGTTTGAAATGCTGCCAGAGCTATAAAAATGTTATTGAACACCTGCTGCGTGATTTGTTGACATAACTGATTTTTTTTTTTTTTAACATTGCTATCATTCATATAAAATCACTGCATGTGAACAGCTTAACTAATCCTTCCCATAATCCTCTCCCCTGAACAGTGAGGGTTATGTCTTAGATAACTAGCTTCAGCAGGCATGTCAAGCTTTGGTTTTACTCAAATGCCAAAGAGGCAAATTTTGCTATAACATGTGCAGTGTAGTGTAGAATTAGGGAATGTGTATGATCACACTCTAGTAGAGCACTACACTGCAATACATGATCGCATGTCAACTGGGGGCTGTAACTGAGCTTTTGGCCTGACCAATACTATATAAAATAGCAATCAGTCATTTACTGTTAGAGACTCAGGCAACAGTGGTCTGTAGTATGTTTTTTATCTGGTCAAGCAGTCGTCAACTTTGCTGTGCCCACAAAGGTCTGAACTTAAATAAAAGCTGAAACCTCAAGAAATTTGAGGTTTCATATTACCGCTGCTCCGCTCAGTGTCTCACATTGTAGTACATGTTAATGACATTGATGTCAAAAAGGGAACATTCGGTGCATTTTGCTGGTTCCATTTTCAGAACAAGTTAGCTAGAAACTGGGTTTTTTTAACTAACATTAAAGATTTACAATAATCTAATGAACCTTTATTATGTAGCTGAGCTACAATTTACTGGCAAAACTGGAAAGAGGTAGCTAACAAAAAACAACTCTGCAATTCTGGTCCAGATAGGGATTAGGTGCATTCATCAAAAGCCATAAACAACTTTAACGATAAAAGAAATCTCCCAGGGTTTAATTTGTATTTGATCACTGAGCACGGCCTACAAAAATTATTAATTTTAATGGGAAATTCTGCCAACATCATGATAAGCTTCTTTTTATGCCGTTTAAGAGAAAGTACGACAAGACTAACATGCTCAACATTCTCAAATAATTGCACCAGTAAATGCTTTGGATCTTCAGTTCATTTTAAAGATGCCTGGTCAAATTATTGGCCTGCAGGGAGGAGACAGACACGTGCCCTCTCTGTCACGCATGATGTTGCCAGCCTCATCTTCTCACCCGTTTGTGCAGCCCTTGGGAAGAATGTCATTACACACAGAGGATTCTCACGATGCCCCCAACTTTCACCACCCACTGTGCAGACGTCCTAACCAAGTGGTAGGAGTTGTTAGGGCAGCAAAAGGCCATCATGGCTGAAAAAGTGCATAACATACTGGAAATAAATGGCCTGTGGGCAATGAAATGTGGCTAAAAACTCATGGCTTAAGCTCTCATACTAGTAAAGTTTAAGTCTTTGAAGCAATTTATTATATCTTTTATTTCTCTTTAAATTAAAATTAAAATTTAATGCATTAATTTGTCAGAAATTCAGTTTCCCAACAGACATGTGACAGACATGTGGGTGGAAAGACAGATGGACAATCATAAAGACAGACAGTGAGCCTGGCTGTGAAATCAGCATGATGTCCTAAAATGCAAATAGACAGAGCCTGCAAGATAAGCAATAACATTTTAACACCTGAGATTATGTAACTCTTCACATTATTATGTGAAAAATGTTTAATTTTTGTGTATGTTTGTCTTTTCCTACAGTGGGATAGGAGCAGTTTTACTTACCTGCCTTCATATTAAATGCATGTAGAAAACTTTTACTACTGAGATCGTTGTTATTGATGTGTAATCTGATTGAATCTGTATCATATTTCTATCCAAAGCGTAGAAGTTTCATTTCAATGTTTGCTTACTTCACAAAATTTTATAAGGGAGTGTTGAAGTAGCAGACTGGAGGTCTTGCTTTTGAAGCAGAATCTTTTTCCTCTGAGGTTCATGTGTTGGATGCAGCTTTGTGTCACAGTCACAGTCAATACACACTGCTCTCCATCTCCATCATCACAGCTCCACGGGGACTCGGAAGGAAGAGAAAGGAGAGAGATATATACTGTGTGTTCATGTGTGTGTGTTTGCAGCCTATGATTGTCGGTGCCTTTGTACCAATAGGAAGTGTGTGCGTTTGCTGTTTGTGGCGTGTGCGTGAGTGTGTATGTGTGAGTATGTGCAAGTGTGTGGGAATGTGTGCTTGTCTCTGAGTTAGTGTGTGTTTGCATGCTTGTGCGTGTTTTGCATGGGTAGGAATGTGTGTGTGTGTCTGTGTGTGTGTGTGTGTGTCAGACTCCCAACTCTCTGTGGTATTCTCCTCTTCTCCAACCGTCATCCTTCTGTCTGCTATCTGTCTAAGCTTAAAGCGCCAGTTGTTTTCTAAGGGGCCTGTGGGAGAAAAAGAAACAACTGGGCGATTACGGTTTTTCTTTTATCTTCACAAAGATGTTCTGCTCCTCCCTGTCTTGCTTTTCTTCCAGGAGGTCTTTGCT
Organism: Pterophyllum scalare; assembly: GCA_024447675.2. Taxonomy (NCBI): domain Eukaryota; kingdom Metazoa; phylum Chordata; class Actinopteri; order Cichliformes; family Cichlidae; genus Pterophyllum; species Pterophyllum scalare. Next base: position 4,899 of record JAMQGT020001719.1, on the reverse strand, counting down.
GTGAGGCTTTTCCCTGTCTGCCTTTCAGTGATTTTATTTATCCATGTGCTGCTGCTCAGTTTCTCTCACATCTCCTCCCTTTCTCTTAAATGATGATGTTGACTTTGCTTCTCAGTTAAGACTCTCCCTCTTTTTCCATTTGTCTTTCTGTGTTCTGCGCGTCACTCATCTGCTTTGTTTTATTTTCCTTTTAATGTCTATTGAGCAAACTAAAAAGATTCAAATTTGTTTCTCAGAGTGAAAGGCTGTTTTATTTGGTGCACACACATACACACACATAAAGCCTTCAGAATTTATTATTCTTTAGCATTCTGTGCTCTGGTCATTACTATTCTGTTCAGATATTGAAACTGATGTCCTGCTGCGCTCTACATTTGCCTCATGTCATTTTGATGATGAATATACAACATGACCAATCATAGTGCATCTATTTACTTCTGATTTTGATGCCTCACACATACACGTACAAACACACAAAAAAGGCAGCCATCCTGTGTATGTCTAGACCACACATGAATACATAATGTTTACCTAGGAGATTTAAAAAAAACTGATTGGGATGTGAGTGTCATGGCTGAATGGACAGATTCACCCCATGACTGCTAAATGTGCATCATAAAATATAAGGGAGGTCATTTGTTGCTTTCTGATAACTAAAATCTGAACTGCTGATATTAAATTGTGGGAGGGAGAATGACATTAAAAAGTGCCTCAAGATGGTGTAGGAAAAGAATAATAGTTCCCTATGTCACCAGAGCACAGTTTTAAATTCCAGGGTCATTGGAGAGCCAAACTGGATGCTTAATTCACTACTGTAATGTTCTTCAGTTTCTAGGCTCTATAGCAACTATTTCTCCAAAATTATATTTTTGTATGTCTGGTAAGTATTGCTAAAGGGTGTACAGTGAGGTTCATAAGCATTTGCACAATGACAATTTACTGTAAGTGCAGACTTTTGGCTTTAATTCAGGTGGTTTAATCAAAGTTTTGCATTAGATAGTCACCTGACAGTTTCACGGCCCCCCACCAGAGTTTCTGTTTTAGTTATTCCATGGCAAATTAATGACATCCACACAAGGACCAGTTTGGTTTAACATAGTGACAAGAGACCACAGAAAGTCAGTGACATTCAGTGACAATGGGTGACTTCACTGCTGGTGACACAAAGTGGGCGGGTTTTGAGTTTCATTTTTCTAAACTTTGAGGCAAGGGATTGAAATGACTACCAATGAGAGCAAAGAATACCACTGACTCACTTCTGACAAAGTAGGAAAAAGGTTACCTAGGCAACCAGATCAAGAAAAGTCCACTGCCAACCAATTGTCAGCAACACAGCAATGTGTGGCAAGCAGATCACTTTCTGTGTGGATCCCCCTTTAAGCAAATAAAAGATCTGGAGTCTTGAACCCGCTTTTAGTAGCTGCTCTCTGAAGGATATGATGGTAGCAGAATTCTTCAATTTTCAGACTCCAAAAACGGGGGACTATATATAAAATTGTCTCTAATTCCGAACCGTTACTTTTGTTAAAACCCTTGAATTAAAGCTGCACTTCAATCATATCATGAGTGTTTGATTTAAAATCTACTGTGGTGCTATAGAGAGCTAAAATTCCAAAAAGAATTGTCATTGTCCAAATATTTTTTTTTAGTTTAATTACTTTGTAGTAATATTCACTAGGTTTTAATAATACTGAGGTTTGGTAGCGCATACTACCACCATTTTTCTTTTCAAATTAATAACTTGAAATATAGAGGACTGTGAAAGTATGTGAAAAACAGAATAGTTTGACTGCTGCTTTGCACCCTGTCCAATCTGCAGCAATCCTCAGATACAGGAGACACAGAACCTGAAGCAGATCACAAAAACAGCTTTGACCTTTAAAGCCAGCCATAGCACCAGGAAGAGCAGAACCAACCATCTAATGGTGAGTAGCCCGATTTATTTATTTAAATATTGCAGAGAATATAATTTAAGCTGTCCAAACACATGTTGCATTGCACGTGTAAGTGAAATGGTGTACCACACAGCCCGTCATAGTAATTAAAATGATCAGTTGGCAAATATTTAAAAAATTAAAGGGAAAATTATAGAAAACAGTCACAGCTGCTGCAGGTGGAAGGTGACACAGCATCTTTAAGAAAGAAATCCTGGATCTCTTTTTCACCAAGAGTTAATGTGGAGACTGATTTTGTGGATCCCTTGGCAGTGATAATGTACCCATGAATTCACACTACAAAATAAGATGGCCCACAAAAAATGACTCGTGACAGGTGTTTTTGTTTGTTTATTTGCTTGCTTGCTTTTTTTCACTCACTGTCCAGGGATTCTGTGCTGGCAACAGACTGGGAAATATTACTGAGGTCATTTCACACACACCAGGAAAAACAACAATTTTGTGTCTGGGGAAATAAAAATGATTGGACAAAAATCTTATAAATGAGATAATAGCCATATGAACAAATGCAAATAAGGATGGAGAGATTTTTTTACCTTGCAAACAAGGCAGCTACAACAAAAAGTCTTGGCAAGGACTGTCTTTTCTCTGAATTCTCTGTCTTTCACATAATTTTTTTACTTACATCGTGTCTATCCAACTCATATTTTCTCTTTTTCCAGTCAGGTACAGTATCTTTTCCCTCTTTTACAGGTATGATGTCTTATTTCTTCCTTTCCCTCTCTCTATTTTTGTCCATGTCTTTCTGTCTAATCTTTTTGTAAATTCAGTATTTTCACCCTGTGTCAAGTGGAAGGTAGGAGACGCCCAGGTGTAAATTGCACAGCTTGTGATGGCTAGAGAAAAGCACAAAGCAATTTCCACACCATTTCTTTGTAGGGTCCATCGCCTCTGCTGCCAAGCCCTGTAGGGACCTCAAACGAGAAGAGAAACCACCACTTAACCGCCAGCCAGACAGCATGGAGGAGATTAGGAGAGAAGAGAGCAGCGAGAGGGAAGGAGAAAGACATTATCGCAGCTCACCCTCGACTAGCAGTCAGAGCCACCCAGATTACTGTTATTGCCAGATTTTAAACAACTGCATCCACACTGTGGCCAACAATAAAGCGCGTAAACCCCACTGTTTAAGGGTGTTCCATATCCTGGAGCAAATAATATGATTTTGAAAAGGACATGACTGTAACCATCCCAGCCTAAACAATGTGTCTGAGGCTGCCTTTATGTGCTATATACTGCTGTTGTCAATGAGGTTTCATAGCCACAACCCAATGGTGCAAACAGGCACAAGATAAAAGGTTCATATTGGTCTGAGAAATTAAGATTTAGATAAAAGATAAACTGAACAGAAGTTTAAAAACATTTTGCTATCTATATGTGACCAATGCCACCAGGATCTTTAATACAATACCCATCAGACTCACCGAATCAAACAGATTTTTATGTCCTCTCTATCAAAAAAAAAAACCATCAACCAAGCAGTGTTAGCTTTAGTAGAAAAGGACAGCTGATGAAGACAGAAATGGGGGTGGGGCTATCTTGCAGAAAAGGTTATCTCCCAGAGTACCAGTCTTTGAACAGTTGTACTAAATCTCAGATTACAATGTTATTTTACATTCAGTCCCATTTATTATTGGTCAACGGCAGCCAAAGTGTGATTAATATTAAGTAAAGATTGTGATTACAGCAAATTAAGACTAATTTAGGTATTGTTGGTAATATATATCTTATGTTTTAGTCTTTAATAATAATCTAAGGTTAATTGCCACCCTATAATGAAATGCCAACTCTGGTATTACTTGCACCCACCATGTCAAACTTGTCCACATCCTTAGTCCACCTGATAGACAGACAGACTTAACTGTCATTATACAGTTGACACACACAACCACTAAAAGATCAATGCTCACTCACACATATACTTATTCACTTATATACACATTACTACCTTTCTACAAGCACCAAGTGCTGGCATTGTTTTGGGGTTTTTTTTTGCAGAATCGGTGCAAAAAGATGAAATTCCTCAGGCAAGAAGAAGAGATTTATACTGCCTGTTGTTTACAGCAAGGACCCTTAGGCCACCTGCAGACTAACAGTTACCATGCATGGAAAAACAGCTTTTTCAGTCATTTGAATGTCTTTCCAGCAGCACAGAAATGTCACCAATTTTTCCCTCTTAAAAAAAGGTAAGTTAATCAATTAATCTTCATCACGCAAATTTAATTCAATTCAATTTTATTTATATAGCGCCAAATCACAACAAACAGTCACCTCAAGGCACTTTGCATTGTGGGTAAAGACCCTACAATGATACAGAGAAAACCCAACAGTCAAAACGTCCCCCTATGAGCAAGAATTTGGCGACAGTGGGAAGGAAAAACTCCCTTTTAACAGGAAGAAACCTCCAGGGAGGGGCAGTCATCTGCCGCGACCGTTTGGGGCTGAGGGGAGAGAGACAGGACAAAAGACGTGCAGTCTGCATGCCTAGGTGCTTGATCGAACACCTGAATTCAATGATTTGGATAAGTGAGTGAATACTTTTGGCAAAAAAGTGTATTTAAGGGCAAACAAAAATTCCCCACAGAGTGATCTCTGTACATGTCCAAGCTCAGGCCTGGGAGCTTGAGGGTCCTGCACAGTATCTTAGCTCTTCCCAGGACTGTGCTCTTCTGAACAGAGATCTTGGATTTTGTTCCTGGAATTCCTCAATTCAATTTTATTTATATAGCACCAAATCACAAAAAACAGTCGCCTCAAGGCGCTTTGTATTGTGGGTAAAGACCCTACAATAATACAGAGAAAACCCAACAGTCAAAACAACCCCCTATGAGCAAGCATTTGGTGACAGTGGGAAGGAAAAACTCCCTTTTAACAGGAAGAAACCTCTGACAGAACCAGGCTCAGGGAGGGGCAGTCATCTGCCGCGACCGGCTGGGGCTGAGGGGAG
>JAMQGT020001718.1:0-11359 GCA_024447675.2 Pterophyllum scalare | reverse complement strand
GCCTTATAATAGGAACATTGAGTCTTTCACAAGTGAATGTGAGTGAGAATAGAACAGGTTAGGTAACTATTACTGACACATGTTTATTAAACCTGTGTTTTTTTTAACTTCCATACATCCTTTTATTATATTTCACTCGTATATTTCTGTAAGATACGATTTTCCCAGCACCACATTTGTTTAGTGTGAACGTGTCCTTCTCTGTGTAATTGCCATGTCTTCGCCTGTCTGTTGCCTGCAGTGTGAGGCGCTTTGATCTCATGTGATCATCCTGCAGATGTTCAGAGAGGACTCTGGGTTCAATATGCATTTGAGACACTGTGGCACAGCCTGCTAATGCCTGCTATAGGTAATTACATCAGTTTTACATTCCATCACTGTTGTTGCGGTTTCTAACTGCTAGATGTCAGCGTCAGGACACAACCTCTGAGTTTATGGCTAAACTTCATATAATGTTGTGCTGCTGAGCACACCTCAGCCAGTTATTTCGGAAATTAAGGTGTTGCCTTTGATGGGTGACAGTCGTGAATCTTGCACGTCATGTTTACCCCAGTTATGTAGCTGTAGGCAGAGAAGAAATGGGATCTTCAGGAAACAGTTTCAGTATCGATATTCTCAGACTGCACAAACAAGAACTGAGATCATAGATGCAGATTACAGTGTTCTGTGTGCTAACAATATTGCATTACTTGTTAAAAAAAAAAGAGCGAGAGAATTTTCAAATAAATTTAGTGTCTACAACATCTGGTGTAAACTATTTCAGTCACTGAATTAAATCCAGGGTGTATGTACTACTTTGAAACTCTCTCAGGTGTGGCTGCAGCATAAAATCAAGAATTGAAGCCAAATGTTGGATTTGCATGTTGGTCTGTGCTGTGTTTGATGTACTTATTACCCCACACAGAGATCAGGGTTATGTTAGTGGGCCATGCATCCTGCCTGACTGTTAAGAGGATAAACAGCACCTAAGAGCAGATATGTTCCTCAGTGGAGCTGCTCTCACAAGATGCATGTGATTAAGAAGCAGTTAGCTCCAAAGTAGGAGACATGCAACAACAACAATCTTTGTTGAGGCAATTAGAACTGTCCTACAGCTGACGACAGAGGATCAGGGCATTAACTTTCCTGGACTTTATCCACCTGCTGTGACGCTGAAGGACTGAGTCATCTACCAGCGACTTAACAGACGCTGCAGCTACTGTTATCTTTACATTATTTGCTCATTGACCACTGTTTTGTTTTGAGTTTGCCACTTTCATTAGGTTTTCATTAGAAATCTTGCTAATGTGGCTAGATTCGTGACAGGGGCCTTCTTTGCCTGGAGCGACCCCGGGTCTATGATGCCACTGCCAACGTGTAAATTTATTCCTAAAAAACATTTTTCAATGGAATCTTTTTTCCAAAAAAAAGTTTTGTCATTCTCCAAAATGTTACAGCTTCCCATGTTTTGGCATTACCAAATGCACTTTTGAACAGTTAGATACTGAAAAAAAATCATACATGACTACAGAATCAACTGAATTAAAAATGAAACCACTCATATCTGACGCCTCATAGTTCTTCAACAAAAGGAGCGATAACTGGCTGTGAACTCTACGAGGTCACTGAGGGTGAGCTGAGGTTTCTAAAGAGTTTACATTTGTGGAAGTTCGCTGTTGCAACACTGGAAACTATGAAGCTAAAAACATCCAATCCTGCTGCAAAATGGATTTCCCAATGACAGTCATCACTTATGTCAGCATCATCAAAGGAATCTGATACAGCACAACACAAATTCCAATGACTGCTTCCTCAGATATAACGATGCATTGTTCCTAGGCGCAGGACAATTTTGCAATGAATCAGACTTGATTTGACGATTTGTAGGCTACCTCTGACGCAAACAGCTGTAGCAAATTGGAGGTCAGGTTAGGTATCAGGTATTGTAGCATTAAACATGAGAAATAAAACTGAACAAATTCCTGACTGTTTGACGCATATGGTTTACACAGTGACGCCTTGCTGACTGTGATGCTTAGACTCAGACATTTCCCATTACTGGACTTTATCCTAGGTGCATTCTAAATATCATGTACACACACCAATACATATACACACTCTAATGGATGCTCATGGAAATGGAAATTTCACTGTAAGTAGTGCTAAGAAAGGAGCATCTTTGGTGTATTTTAAAAGGAGAGAGTTTTTATGTAATAATTACATATAGGGGCTTTAGAGAAGAAAAACACTTAAATACAGTAAAACAATATAAATGTATTTACTTAGCACCTTTCTAGATACTGATCATAAAGTGCTCCACAACAATCAAAGGAAAAACAGTATTAAGCAGTAAACAAGTTAAAAGCAAGCCTGTACAAATAAGTTTTGAGCATCTCTTTAAAATATTCTACAGATCTCAGATGTAATCTGAGTTAGTGCATTTCAAAGTTTAGGACCCGCAACCTTGAATGCACAGCCTCCTTTAGTTTTCAGTTCTAGATCAAGGAACCACCAACAGATTTTGGTCAGAAGACCTCAATGGTATGTACATTATATACGGTGTGAGAGCTCGCTAATGTATGCAGGCATTTGACCACCCAGAGCTCTGAATGTCTCTGAAAGAACCAGGTCAAATGTAACACCTTTGATTGAAACACTGATGATACAAGAACTTCTGCTTTCCCAGTGCTGAGTGGAAGTTAAATAGCAGCCATTCAGTTTTTTTATAGCATCAATACAGTCCTGAAGGATAGATATGTACAGTTGGATATCATCTGCATAACAATGAAATCAGAACTCTTTAAAAGGGGCCCAAAATGTCTGAGAGGTAATAAATACAGTGCAAACAAAATAGGTCCCAAAACAGAACTTTGGGGCACACAGCATGTCAGAGTGGCAGATGGTGATACAAAACTATGAGCAGCAACTGGAAAAGTTCTGTATGAGAGATGATAGGAAAACCAATCTAAGGCCGAGCCAGAGAGTCCCATGTCCTTAACCTGTCAATTAAAATGCTAAAATCAACTGTGTCAAGCACTGCCATTAAATCCAGGAATATTTAGCTAAAATAACATTCAGCTGTTTGGCCATGACATTTTCTATGATTTTTGACACAAAAGGCAACTTTGACATTGGTCTACAATTACATCTTGTTAGGGGTGGTGGCTGTATTTTACAGTGGCTTAATTTCAACTTCTTCCATTGCAATTACACATTACTTTGGTGTACAGGTGGTAACACAATTTTTGTGTTTACTTAAAATATTTACAGTATAATTTGTATGTCCTTTCTTTTCACAACTAACGTTTCTTTCTTCCTTCCTTTAAAACTTGCCATCTGTTACTCCCTTGTTCTACTGTACCCTATGAAGTACATTTAAGAACTGGTGTTTATTTTTAGATACTAAAACTAACTCCATAGGTTTAGAGGAATTACAGCAAATGCAGGGAAGTTGCATAAGTTGCAGACTGTATTTTGAAGTGCTCCTGTGTTTTCAGTTGAGCATAAAGATGTAGAATAACTTTATCTCATATTTGCTTTTTACACAACTTCTCCTTAGTGATTAGTCAATGTGTGCAATAAGGACATTCCCACAAAACTGTGCTTTTTGTTTTTTACTTTCTGTATTGTTTTACACCTTTTATATACAGTTGCACTCAATTTCCAAAAAATAAAGAGACAGTGTTACATTTTCAGTAGGTCCTGAAGTGAAAGTGAAAGTTGCACATATCAAAATTTTAAATATTTTCTTTGGCATATTCATAATTAAAGAAATGCCTGCAAAATGTTTGTACAGGTCTTTGACAGTAACAATTGCATCCTTTTATTTGTTGTGAACAAACGGCTGAAATGGAAGCGTTTGGCAACTTGAACATGTTTATGTGATCATACCGTGGGTTTTGGACCATAAAAAATTGTATTTTAAATTTCAGGTTATTTATGCGTTTGCTGCAGCACTGTAGCAGAAGTGCCTCTGATGACATAGAGCTCAATAAAGCTCAGCAAATGATATTTCAATATTGAATTACAGCAACTTTACAATAAAGGAGTTGATTGCACTCTTTCAGAGCTTCCTATGTGTATCAAGATCAGAAGAGTTGAAGATACTTTTTGTATGTTCCTGCTGTCACCCTTAAACCTTCAGCACTTGAGGGTAGGGGGAAGGATATGCCAAAATTACAGCAACTTTCCAGTAAAGAGGTTTATTACCCTCTTTCAAAGCTTCCTGTGTGCATTTTTGTACTTACTTTACCTGCTTTTACTTTCTGTGATTGTTGTACACCATTTATACAATTACACAGAATTTTGAAAAACAAATGTTTACCTGATAATAAAATATATCGAGATGTCATGTGGGTCAGTGCTATGAAATGGCAGAGAAGGGTTGCCACATCTGTTTAAACCTACCTGCTTTCCCTAGAAGTTCATGCTGTATTTTTTCTCTGTACATATAATTTAGAAGAAATCTGTGAGGCAGACGGGGATGGGTAGCATGTGTGTAACCAGTGGATCCTGGAATAAGAGGAAGGAGGCATTCAGCTGGGGAGTCTTACGTCTGGGTTCTATTTTCAGTAGGTGCTGAAGTTTATTATGAAAGTGGTACATTCTGAATCTTGAAATGTTTCCTTTGACATAGTCATAGCTGGGAAATACCTAAAGAAATGCCTGCAAAGTCTTTGTACAGGTCCTTGACAGGAGGAGTATTTGTTTCTTCCAAACCTTTTATTTCTTTAAAAAGACCACAGGAGTTAAAGCTACTTTTTGTACTTGCCTGCTCTAAGTCTCAGCAAACCTTCACCATTAGAGGAGAGGATTTTTACCAGAGAGTTTGAATGAATTCAGGAGAAGGTCCTGAGTTAAAATCTCCTTGTCAACTGGGGCCTTTTTGTGTGGAAACTGCATGTCCTTCCACAGCCCAAAGATATGCATGTTAAGTATTAGTTTGAAGCTGGAGAAGCAGTTATAGGTAAACGGATACTTTGAAATCCCTCAGTTCGGTCATGAATTGATAATCCCATTCTGCTAACTTACAAATATATTAAAACGGGCAGTTGTGTGGGCAGCACGGTGGCGTGGTGGTTAACACTGCTGCCTCACAGCTGGAATAACATCTGGGTTCGATTCCACCTTGGCCTGGGCCTCTTGCTGTGTGGAGTTTGCATGTTGTCTCCATGTCGGTGTGGGTTTCCTCCTACAGTCCAACAACATGCAGTTACTGGGGTTAGGTTGATTGGTCACTCTCAATTGCCCATAGGTGTGAATGGTTGTCTGTCTCTCTGTGGTGACCTGTACAGAGAGTACCCTGGCTCTCACCCTATGATAGCTGGGATAGGCTCCAGCCCCCCACCCCATGACCCTGAACAGGATAAGCAGAAGGGCAGTTATGTCAGATAGATGCTTTATTATTGATGCATTAACAGCTTATTTTACCAGTCTAGGAAGTCTAGCATTATAATCCAGCCTCCACCATTATGGCTCCAGCTGTGAAAACCTCTGGTGTCCACTCTTGACTTGTTCCTGTTTTTGTCATTTACTTTCATTTCCTTTATAACTAACTGGTTTCTTTCTTAGAGTTAGTGCTGGTGATAAGGGTAACTCTCCAGGTGCTCGGTTCCTCTTCTCACTCTCCATCTTTCTTATTTTAAACTCAAATGGGCAGGCTATACTCGAACTATACTCTGATTCGCTACAACATCTTGTGGTACTACTTGTGCAGCTCTGTTTTAACTTCAGTTGATAACTTCAACACAGTGCATAGACATTTTCAACAAAGTCACAGTGGTTTCTTCACATTTTTTGACCCCTTTAATTAATTTTGCAAGGTTATGAATTATTTTTTTAAAACAGGAATTTACTATAAGTACCTTTAAAATGTCAGAAGCTCAAGCTCAAGAGCCAATGCTCAAGGTTTTTTGCGTTTTGATGATATAACAAAAATTGGCAGTAGCGGCAGCGCTTAGCTTCCCTTGTCCTAAACTTAGATGTGGCACAGCAGTGTCAGTGAAGTAAATTCTCAGCTAAGACACTCTGAGCATAAACCTCCTCCGCCATTACATAAGGTCATTAACAAAAATCCTGTAGTGTAAACAGCGTGCTGCTGTTGGTACACAAAACAACCGGGTGGCACAATTGGCTCCCTGACCGTGGGTGCTTGGGACCTGTGACGTAAGGCATCTCACTGCAAGTCAGCCTCATCTTAGTGTTCACTCTCCTCTGTGTTTGTGTATACATGTATTAGAGTCATAACAAAAGAGCTTAAGTTTCTTTTCTAATAAAATTTAGGTGAAAACCATGTTTGCTGCTGAATCCAACCTGCTTTGAAAGTATGACCTAAACACACTTCACAGCTATCACAGCTGTTTTGACTTCCACTGTAATTTTCTTAAATACACTCTTTGGTTCATCATGTAAGCCGTGGACTCTGCCTGCTTCTGTGCTTTGTTACAAGTTTTCCTACAGTACACATACACAAACATGAACACAATGGTTGGGGGCCGCTCAGAATGAACAAGCTCTTAGTGTACTGAGGATACGTCACCTCGTCCGTCTGGGTCACAGAGGCAAATCCAATTCATTCCAGTACTTTTCCTCTCACCAAGCACACAGTGAGTCCTGTCTAAACACAAGCTGCTGCCCAGTTTATTCTACGCACACTTTGACTCACAATCCGGACAATCTGAGGATCCCTATTGAGGAGGTGGCACTTTCCATGTGTCTCTTGAAATAAACTACACAAACACCAGTCGGGATGAATGTCAACTGCAATGTCTTTATTTGATGGTATCATCAGGCACACACAAACACAGACATGCACATACTGTTTGTGTGTATTTTAAATTGGTAACAAAGTAAAACAGATTGTGAAAATGTTGAAGTCATCAAAGGTCATCAGTATATTTATATTAAAAAAAAATCTTGGTCAAATATTCATTGGTACACACACTGGAATGTTTGCCATTGTGATACCAATTGTACTTTTAGCTATGCAAACACTTTCCAGAAGCCAAAATAATCTCACACCTCACTGCGGGTTTTGACCAAAATATGCCGAAGCAGCTGCTGATTTCTCACTCAAAGCCTGAGTACTGAGCTAGCTGTTTCTGATCCAATAAGCAGCACCAGAGTGTGTTTGCAGCAGTGCCGACATGCCACACCCAAACCGAACAGATTTGGTCAAAATAACTATACAAGAAGTTATTCTCCTTATACAATCAGATTTTATGTAACTTTGCTCCGAAGTTTCCACAGAAAGAGGAAGAATGTCATCCTAGTTAAGCAGAAACAGAACGGCCCCATTTCTGCATTAAAATGTCTAAAAACAACTCAGCAAAAACAATGTAAAAAAGAAAAAAAAACTGGAAGATTCCAACAATATTCAAATGTAATTTAATGGCGGGTTTCATTTTAGTCACTTGTCACTGGTGGCATGTCCCTTTTGTCCTCCTTCAGACTGAGTAATACAGCATTTAGACCATTTAAGACCACTTCTATGACTTAACGATTGGGCCATCAGATAGCCTGGCTGCTAAGTTCAATTCAGTTGTTTCTCACTGCAGTATTGCATGTTTTTGCATGTTTTTAAGCAGCATATAAAGCAATAAAGAGATAAATTAATGATATAGTCTAGTATTGATCCAGCTTACAACAATGTGCATATGGTGAGCCATGTCAGCTATCAAAGTTACACAATTTCATGATGGTTTTGACCAAAAGTCACCATCACTACACTTACCTGAAATCGTCACCTATAACAGCAGTGTGGCTTGCTGTGTTTGTAGTATAAAGGAGAGAAATGCAGGACAAAGTGATCAAAAAATGACATTTTATTAAATATTGTGAGTCCCAGAAAAGAAACAGACCACAAAAAAGACACCAACACAGAGATTGGACAGCAGGACTATTTATACACACAAGGTAATTAGGAGAGCAATGAGACACAGCTGAAAGTAATTAAGACAAGGCCGGGGGAGGAAGTAAAACTGAAGAAAGACATGAGAGATGCAACTTAATAAAGCAAAACAGGAAGTAACTTAATAAACACAGAGGCAAGAAACACACAAACAGGACACGAGGCCACTCTGATGGATAAAGCAAAATGCTAAATGAAAATAAAACTTTATAAACCCTGAGCAGAAGTCTTCTTTATGGGATTACTTGAATGAAAATATAACTCCTGCAGCACACCAAGCTGTACTCAGACATTGTCAGCTGATGATGAAAGCTCATGGTTGCAGAAGCTCTTGGTCCTTCACTCTGTGTGTGTTCTCGAGGTGGGAACGTGTCTAGGCAAGCCAGATTTAAGCTTTGCTCATCCAAACTATTCAGCTATGAAGAGCTCAGAAGAAATATGGCTATTTTAACATAGTTTTATAAAAAGGTCCTCAAGAAATGCGCAGCTTTCCTACTGGACATTTTGAAGGTATGAATGTGCTTAGTCAGTGCCCCTTTACATTACTGTCAAACCACAACACTTGTTCACACATGCATACCTGTTTGCAGCGAGCTGTTCTCAGTAATCCAATTAGGAATGATTCTTGTTCATGCTTCTTAGCAAGTTATATTAGTAGTCTTGATTCAGTAGTTTCACAGTTGAGCTTTTTGGTTGTTTGCTTCCTGCTGTTCTAGCTCTTCCATTGGCGCCATCATCTAATCGTAATTCATTCAGCCTACAGACTGTTATATATTATTTTCATAATGCAGGCACTGCACTGCTCGAATTGGGAAGCAGGTAGCAGACTCTGATCCTAAATGTACAGAGTTTTATTGGCCAATCCATTCACCCCAACCTCCTTCCTATGATGTACACTGCTCCCTACATTTTACAAATGATACAATGATAATATTTCTAATGGGCTTGTTTTGTTTGAATGTTGTGTTTACAGCTGGTTCCTCTGTTATCAGTACTGCTTTAAAGCCAGAACTGTGCCTGAATTTGGGCATCATCTGGGAACTGAGGAGAGCAGCTGCTGAACTTTTGGAAGAGGACTGGGTCCGGGTTCTTATTTGTCACATTTTTTTATTTCATAATGCTCCAAATGTTTACAGCTCAGACTTAGAGAATCGTGCATGTTTTGTAGTGCAGTGTGGGCCTATAGCTGAGGGCCCAATGATTGTTTCTCCAGATTCTCTTTTCAGGATATTATGTACTGTAGCTAAAGAAACATTCAAAGTCTTCATTATTTTACACTTCTGAGGTTGTTCCACAATTTATGGACACAGTTATTTACAGTTCTTTACGTCTGAGAAACTCTGCTTCTACTCTTTTTATACCCAATAATGTGACTGGCCTGTTGCCAATTAACCTAATTAGTGTTAAAAATGTTCCTCCAGCTGTTTCTTTTTAGTATCACTTACTTTCCTAGTCCTTTCTTTCCCCTGTCCCAACTTTTTTTGAGCCACATTGCTGCAATAAATTTCAGAATGAGCTAGCATTCGGGTCGTAACAGTGGCTAGCTCTGCTTTGCAACAGACCGACATCCCCGCCCTCCCTTTCACTGCCTTAAGACATCGTAAGCCTACACAGTTTTTTTATCTTCTATGTGAAGCATATTGAGTTTACATGTAATGAAATGTTCTACATAGATAAAATTGCCATTACCAAATAATGTAACCAGTAACTTTCAAACTCAGTACTACCTGTCAACTTCCTGCCACTGAAAAAGTCCCTGAATTACCTCACACTGCATTGTGAGGAAGTGCACAGTATTGTTTCTCAGTACACCCAGCATCAATTTGTCATTTGAAAACTTAAAAGGCTAAAAGCACAATAACGATTCATAAGTGTCCAAACAAAGTGTCTGCATTCATCAGGACTAATGAACTCAAGATGTCTCAACTGTCTTGGAATTTTGGCATTGTTACATCAACAGCTCCACCCTGTGAGATTTAAATAAGACATTTAGTTTATTTTATGCTGCTGAGCAACATGTGCGAGAATGTGCATGCTGTCATTATCCTTTCTTCCTTTCCTTGAACAAATAAGGGGTTTGGAAATAAATCAACCTGTTAGTGTCAAACTATGTTATCCCCAGCTGCAGCTTTGACTTCCCATAAGTGGCATTACCCCGCCTTGCTTTTTTTCTCCATTTGCTGAGACTACGTGAGCTCCGGCACATCACTCTGCAGCATCCAATATTAATGTGGGGTGGAAAGGAAAAAGAGGAGGGAGGAAGATGAGGAGAGACACTGAAGGCGGGGTGTGCTCAGGTGAACGTGACCTCGCTGACATCAGGTGCTCTTCCTCCAAACTTTTTCCCCTGATGAGTTTTTCTGCTCACCTTGCACCCCTCCTTTTCACACCTCTGCTTCTGTCCTCTTTTTCCCCTTTGCTTGCTCTTTTCTTCATCGACATCTGCCTTCTCCTACCTTTCTCTCCCTGCTTTTTATGATTGTATTTTTTTATGTTTCCTTGACCACAACCCCCCCACCCCTTCTCCTCTCTGTCCTAATGCTCTCGTGTGTGCCGCCCAGGACGATCCTATTACTCAGCAATCTGTGAGCCATTAACTTAGTAGGGATTTAGATAGAGTCGGGCACTGATGTAAAAGGAAGTAAGCTTCCGTTGTGTAATAAAGACAAGAAGTTTTGGGTGCTGAGGCCTCTTTGGTATCACTTCTTTCTTGAGGATTTCTTTTTCACTACAGCAACTAAAGTGTCTGTTTGGGGCCAAAATCAGCAGGGAAGAAGTTACAATGAGGAAATGTTTGTATTCAAACAGAGTGCTGTGAATACTTATTGTTCAGGCTCGCTAATCCACAGAGAGGGGGAAAAAGCATCAGTAACTAAAATCTGAGCTCAGTTGTGTTCCTGTTGCTAACAAATGAATCTGCTTTGGGCTTCATTTGTTTTGTTTTTTTAAAATAAGATTTTCATTTTTGCAGTACACTCAGTCACAAGTTAACTACTCTGGATTTGAAATCCTTATTTGCATCTTTGCATTTCATTCCATGAAAACATCCTCATTCCACTTTCAGTCTGGTGTCTTTGTCACTTCCCTCCACTCTTTTACTTGCTGCACTTCCTCATGTTCATATGTGCTCGCCATTATAGGCAATAATGACAACAACAAATAAAACATCCACAGAAGTGTAATGTCCAGATGTGTGACCAGTGTAAAGCATCGCACTGTTTCTTATGCACATCCTTCTGCAGAAGCCTCACTATATTATTACATTATACACTGCTCAAAAAAATAAAGGGAACACTTAAACAACACAATATAACTCAAAGTAAATCAAACTTCTGTGAAATCAAACTGTCCACTTAGGAAGCAACACTGATTGACAATCAATTTCACATGCTGTTGTGCAGATGGAATAGACAACAGGTGGAAATTATTGGCAATTAGCAAGACACACTCAATAAAGGAGTGGTTCTGCAG